>CATKHJ010542507.1:0-13278 GCA_949750685.1 Vernicia montana
GCATACATGGAATCCATTTCAGATTTTATAGCTTCTAGCCATTTTGAGGAATCTATATCTGATATAGCTTGCTCAAAAGTAGTAGGATCATCACCATGATCAACTTCTTCATGAATGAACAACCCTTGTACATTCCCATGAGGAAATCCATATCTCTCCGGAGGATGAGATATTCTACTAGATCTGCGAAGTGCTTCTGTGGAGATATCATCAACTGGTGTTGACTCATCATAGGGTTGATCAATATCCATTTGATCATATTATTGGATATCTTCGGATGACTCTTCATCCAATATTATTTTTCTTCCTTTGCCACCTTCTTAAAGAAAATGTTTCTCAAGAAATATGACATTTCGGCTAACAATAATTGTTTTCTCTGTGGCAATGTAAAAATAATATCCTAAACCACTTTTTGGAAATCCAACAAACTTACCCTTTACAGACCTTTCTTCCAACTTATATGTTTTCAGCTTTTTAATATGTACTGGACACCCCCAAATCTTAACATGCTTAAGACTTGGTTTCCTATTATACCATATCTCATATGGAGTAGTAGGAACAGATTTGGAAGGAACTCTGTTAAGGATATAAACGGCAGTTTGTAATGCGAATCCCCATAAGGAGATAGGCAAGTCGGTATAGCTTATCATAGAACGTACCATATCCAATGAAGTACAATTTCTCCTTTCGGACACACCATTCAACTCTGGCGTTCCGAGAGGAGTTAACTGTGATATAATGCCATGTTCTTTAAGAAAGTCTTTGAATTTAGTACTTAGGTATTCACCTCCTTGATCTAATCGAAGGATTTTAATACCTTTTCCCATTTGTTTCTCAACTTCACTTTTGAATTCTTTGAACTTTTCAAAAGATTCATATTTATATTTTATTAAATATACATAACCTAACCTTGAAAGGTCATCTGTAAATGTAATAAAATATAAATAACCACCTCTAGCCATTTATCTAAATGGATCACATACATCACTATGTATGAGTTTCAAAACTTCTTTGGCTCTTTCATTTTGTCCCACAAAAGGTGACCTAGTCATTTTGCCTTGGATACAAGACTCATAAATTGAAGTAGGTTCACCACTTATAGGGTTGAGGATTCCCATTTTCTCCAATTTTGTTATCCTATCTTCGGTAATGTGACCTAGTCTTAGATGCTAAATATGTTTTGAACTAGGATTTATTTTTATCATGACATTTATATTAATTATGCTTAGAGTTGTATTATCATTACCATTATCTAAATAATAAAGACCATTAAGTACATAACCCATACCAACTATTCTATTACAATAATAGATAATATAAACATCTTTCTTAAACAAGAGTTCATAACCCATACTAGTCATACTAGTTACAGAAATGATGTTCTTATAGGTATTAGGAATATACAAAGCGTCTTTTAATAATAATACATAATTGTGAGGTCTCGCCTGAGCACCGGTCCGATCCGCTAAAAGGAATCGAAATGCTCATTTGGAAAATAATTCACGATGAAGCCTTCGAGCTTATATTGGTTGATTCTGAAAATTGATTTAGAGTCGCCACCTTACTTTATTTTTATTTGGGAAAATATAAGGTAAAAATCCCATTAATGACTATAATTGATATCCCAAAGGAAAAAAGATCACTAGCCTCAAAACTAAATAAGATTTGGGGACTAGGTTTTCGGTTCATTTTAATTAGTTTGGAACTTAATAGAGTAGTGACATAAAAATGGATTTCATTAATAGTTTAAAATGCATGATCAATTTATAAAATGCATAAAAGAAATAAAAGGAAACCTAACTAGTGAAAAAGATGATGGGGAGAAGTTGATTTATATTGATTGAATTCGATGCTTGGACCAAGCATGTCTACGTATCCCTTTGAATGGGAATCAAAACCCACGCAGTTCTTCCTTCTTGCGAAGGGGTTTTTTAGTCAAACCATTTTATCTTGTTTTGATTGATTGATTGATTTAAGAGTTGAGTTGATTACCAGGTTGAATTAATTATTTCAGATTTTAATTAACTAATCCAAATGAATCAATTAAGAGAAAAAAAAATTAGGCAAGAAGCCCAAAGAGAAAAAGGAGAATAATCCCAAAAAGGGAAAAAATAAATAAATAATGAAAATAAAAAGGAAAAGGAAAATATGATTACCTTGCCCTCGTGCATCTTTGAGATGAAGGAGACCTATCTCAGTCGACGGCCGACATGCCTCGAATAACGAGGAACTCGCCTCGGATGGCAAAAAGCTTTTGACTTGACGGGTCAGCTCGAAAATTCGCAACCCAATTTGCTTTGCAAAGCAAGGAGCAATAGCAAAGCAAAAATAAAAAAAGAAAAAAGAAAACTTTAAACTATGAAGCTCGTTCCATGGTGGACCAAGCTTATAGGGATGGTTCGCTTGATGTAAAGGCTAATCAGGCAAGCCAAGAGGTTAATATGTGAAGAATAATGAGTGGGAGGCCCCTATATATAGGGTGAAGGTTGGGGAGTGAATTAGTGAAGTTCAAATGTGGAAAAAAGGGAAAAAGGCTGGAAAAAATGGAAAAACTTTACTACTGTTGCAGGGCAGTCCCTGTGGATCGGCAGCTGCTTTTATTATTATTATTATATATTTTTTGTGGTGTAAAATTAAGGGTTCACAGTTGCCCCCTATTAGAATTGTCTTGTCTTTAAGGCGATTCTGATGATAGTGAACCTGGAGAAAGGGATGGAAAAAAGGAACCAAAGTGATGTCTAGGTCGGTGTTTGGATATGTTTGGATGGGTCAAATGATGAAGGAAAATGGTAAAAAAACCAAAGGGATGTCTAAATCAGGATTTGGACATATTTGGGTGATAGAAATTATTAAATCTTAGAAAGATGGCCAAAGGAACCACAGGGCTGTTTAAGTGTTTCTAAACATTTATGGGTGAAAGTTGACTGATAAATGAAAGCGAGAAAATGAACCAGAGGGAAATCTAGGTTAGTGGCTAGATATTTCTGGGTGAAAGATGGGACTGACTTGGATAAAAGGTGGGGAAAGGAACCAAAGGGATGTCTAGGTTAGACATGTCTTGGTTAAGGATTTGTTTGACTTTAAAGTAAATAAGGATGAAAAAAGGAACCAAATTAACACTTAATTGAGAAATTAGACGTTTTTGGGTGGAGGATGGAAAAGGAACTATAGGGATGTCTAGGTGATCGTTGTTAGACATTTATGGGTGGATTGGTTGATAAAAGAAACTTACTCCCGGTATCTTTGAGAGATTTAGATTGGAAGTGATATTTCTGATTTCTTTTTGGAAAATTTGGAATGAACGTGATATTCCTGGTTTGTTTGGGTAAAAGATCCTAAGGCTATCCTAGGATAGGTCTGATTCTAAAGGTTAAATTGATTGGTTTGGTTGGATGTCAAGACCCAACTTTGAGCCATAACTATCCTAGGACTCAGGGAGACATAAGGTCACCTAAGCCCGTAGAACCCAATACCAATCTATAACTAATCAAACAATCAACAATAGGAAGATCAAAACCTAAAACACATTACAAGATCACTTCCATATCAACCATACATCAAACGTATACTAACAACTGTAACATATAGATTAATTCTTACAATCCAAAATGAAATTAAAGAATTCAACAATCTATACTAATATAATACCACAATGACCATAGAACTCTAGACTAGTCTCTTAGAGATACATACTCATTATAATATAACAAAATAATCAAAATGGAAATAGAAAGAGTAACCCCCAAGCGAAGAGATGAAGCTTGAGTTTTACCTTGTCACAACTTCTATAGCACCTAAAAAAAAATTGAAAACCACTGAAAGGTGAGATAAAAATCTCAATGAATACATAATATATTAACATGTTATGCCGGCTAGGTACAATATAGAATAAAAGAATAAGATAGCTTTAATGCTTTTAGGAAATGTAAACAATTAGGTAATTGATATTATCATGATGCGGTTTATTTATGAAACCAATAAACAGGCTTCAAAGTAAAGCAATTAAGTACAATTTGTCTTATTTTAGCAGAAATTATATATTCGAGAATGGTGTGTTCTCATTACCATATAGATCGAGTGACGGCTAATGCTTTGAACACTCACAATGATTCAAGCGAGAGACTGATCAGGTCCCCCGGCTAGGACTACCTTTCCCAGCTAAGGAGGATACACTATCCTTATCCGTCAGGCCTTCTTTACCATGTGCACATGATTGATGTATATCCCACATTAGATGGGGATTTCTGCTTTAGATAATTTATCACATTTTCATAATTGAAAGCATTAGGGATTTCAAATGAACTATGGTACTCATCAAAGAGTAAAGGTTTCAATATACTATCTTTATATCATTGTATGGTAGACCAAAGGTCTCAAGTGAATGTTTTAACACATTTGGGTTCATGAATAGATATCAATGGATAATAAGTTCAATCAAATAATCAAATTGATATGATGAATGAATGGTTACACGATGGGATAATGCCCATAACATATTGATTATCATGTACTTACCTTAGGACTCCTTTGCTCCTAATTAGCACAAGCATAAATGATGATCGTCCGGTTCCTCTTGTACTTTGTCTTTGGGTTTTACAAGAACCATTCCAATTAATCACAATTTAGATCATCATTCCCAACTTATCTATTGAACCACATTAGTTCTAACTCCCAAAGTTCTAGATCTATACTTAGCATACAATCACTATCAATCAACAAGACATCACATACCAGTACAATCAACAATTTAATAATTGATCCACATACTTTCATAATTGGGGCCGATTAGACCTTGGACCAATGTCCAATTCCCTTTCAATCATAACACACATTGGTCATATACATATGTCAATTTAGCATGCCAATAATTGAAATAAAACATTTGGAAGTTGGTCATTCATAATTGATACGCCCAGATGTTTGGGCATATCACTGCCCGTATCTCAAGAAAATATCCAGAATAAATGATACGCCCAATAGTACGAGTGTATCACTGCCCGTATCATAAAAGAAAACATATAGTATAATTGATATGCCTAGGGATACGGTCGTGTCCCTGCCCGTATCATAAAGAATTTACATAGTATATATGATACGCCCAGTAATACGGGCGTACCCTTGACCGTATCATAATTCTGGGTAGGATTTTTAGGTAAAATCCACAAATAGCTAGAGAAGAAAATCTCATAAGTTTTAACCAAAACCAAACCAATTTCTTTATCATGTCAATGACTCATAACATAACTCATATCACTAATCAACATATAAAACAATCAAAGGATTTTAAAAACTCATTCTTAGGTTAAACCCATTATCATCAAAATGAAAAAGTTTGAAGCCCTTTTTAGTAAATTATTTCCACACACTCAACACTTCTAAATCATGTTTACAAATCATCATCTAAATGCATTTTCTCAAAGAAGTTCCTTTTCTAGAAACCCATTTGGGTAAACCAAAAGAAAAGAAGAAAAAGAAAAGAAAACAACCCAAATCATAATCAAGCAAAACATAGAAGAAAAATTGAAGAAGAGACTTTAAATTTCAAGTTTTACCTTTGAAGCTTTCCTTTTGATAGTGATTTGCTTTGATCAAATGAAGAAAGAAAAAAGAAGAAGAAGGAAAAGAGCTTTTGATCTTGATAGCTTTTATGAAAATGAAAAAGGTGATAACTAATTGGTGTTTGACTTAAAATGAAATGGATGGCTATGATTGAATCTAGGAAAATTAATGGCTATAATTGCATAGCTTCCAAGAGAAGCTTTTTAATTTCTATTTAATTATAAATCACTTGAAAATAGGATGATGGATGTTGTTTAGGTTCAATGAACCTTACAATATAGCTATTATAAAAATGGTGTCAGTGGAAAAATGGGACCCACTTTCTACTAACCCATTTCTAACACAACTCAAATCAATTTGGCTCAATTTTTCCCCACCATTTTGGCACTATAGCTGGCCACTTTAGGGACTTGGCTAGCCCAACACTTAGCCATATGTTACAAATAATTACATATATCAATAATCACTTACTTATGGAATTTAATTATAAATTCAACACTCAATTTCATATGCAATATCATTGAATTTAAACTTTCTAAATACATTAGCATTCAGTCTAATTGTTCTTTAAATAAAATAAATCATTTAAGATCTAGGGTATTATAGTGGACGACCTTCAGTGTTGGTAGATTGTTAGGAATTCAGATTGATGATCCGTCTTAATTTATGGAATTCGGATTGATGATCAGTCTTGATTTATGAAATTCATATTGATGATTCGTCTTGATTCAGGAGTTTGGATTGATGATCCATCTTGTTTCAGGAACTCTGATTAGCAACCTATTTACTGTGAAATGCATCTGACTATGCAATGATTTTTATGAATTGGATACCTTAAACCTGTGAAGGGTTAACATGGTATGAGAATTTTGGTCTTTTGGAAGGAAGGTGCCACCATTTTGGAAGGATGAAGGATAATGGCTTAGTGGTTTAGCTATAGGAGGAAGTCAAGGCTAGGTTAGGCTTTAGCCTTAGAGGAGGTCATGTTTGGAAGGCTCAATGTGGCTTGGAAGGTTATCCTGGAAGGCTCAATAAGGTTTTGGCCTTAGAGGAGGTCATGCTTGGAAGGCTAGGTCATGTGTGACCTAGAAGGTTATCTTGGAAGGCTAGGTTAGGTGTGGCCTAGAAAGTTATCTTGAAAGGTTAGGTCGGGTGTGGCCTAACAGGTTATCTTAGAAGGCTAGGTCAGGTTTATCCTTGAAGAAGATTAGGTAGGAAGGCTCGATTAGATTCGGCCTTTTCAAAGGTAAAGAATATGGGTTGGCTTTGTGTGACCCATTAGTTAAGAGTATGCCTCTGGACATGGCTTTTAGAGGTGATTTGACCAGTTGGCTGCTTGATTTTGCTTGTCCAAAGGAGTTGGACTTTAAGGAAGATATGATTTGTTAAGGAGGCTTGGGATGGGCTTTGACTGGTTCAGGCCCTTTTTTAATCAACTTAAGGATGATAGGCCTTGGGAATCATGGCTCGACTTTGGCTTTGCTAAGGAAATTGGGCTTCAAGGATCATGAGTCTTGAGAGACTTGGGATTTTGATGGGCTTAACCTTTTGAAGATGAGATTTTACTAAAGAGACTTAGTTTAGAAAGGATGGTAGGTTGTATGATTTTGCTATCGTAGCATGATTTATAGAGAAAATAAGCACAACTATCTTATTGTCTAAGATTGAAGAGACTTTTAAAGTGACGAGACTCTTGGGGAGACACTGGATTGATTTGGACGATGACCCAAAAGACGTGCTCCTTGATGGATGATAGGAGCTATTTAGCTTTTTAAGCTAAAAGACTTGATAGACGACTTACAAGATATACCCCTAATGAATGATAAGGGCTACTTAGTTGCTTGAGCTAAGAGACGTGACTAATGATAGAATGGATATGCCCCTATTGATTGATAAGGGTAATGTGATAGATTGATAAAAGATGATATGGAGGACATGCTTGTGACGGATTGACATAAGATGATTCGGAAGGTATGCCCTTCAGTAGGAGGATGATGACTTAAGAAGATATGCCTTTAATATGGGATAAGGACATAAGGGACATAATAATTTGACAGGGATGGCTCTTTTTTTTTTAGCTCTAACTTTTGCCTGAGCCGCCCTTTCGAGTTTTCAACTTAGCTAGCTACTCATTGAACTTTAGCATTTGAAAATTATTCCATCATCATTTGGACTATTGTTTTCCTTCATCTTGGGGCTTTGACCTTTGTCCAGACTGTTATATTGAGGTCTAGAGAGAAACTTTATGGGTATATCAGGTCTTTTTTTATATTGTTGCCCCTTGTTGAGGTGCTATATTTAATTACCTAAAAGTGCAATAGGTAACTTCATTGGATTGCCTTTTGCTTTGATGACACAATTGTTGATGTGGGCACAATAATAGCCCAAGTCTTGATTTGTCCAAATCATGGTGAAATACAAATGTTTGCCAAAATCCATTGATTATTTATTTTTTTATTGAAGCAACTAAACAATAAATATGGGAAAAGAAAAGTGCAGAAAAATATAAATGTTTTATTACAAAAGGAGAAGATAGTACAAAATAAAAGAAGAATATAAAAATAACAGACTCATACTCGAACTCAAACTTGGACTTTGAATATGGACTCAAACTCAGATTTGGACTCAATCTCAGACAAGTAAAATTAGTTGAGCTTGAATTCCTCCAAAACATGCTAGTTAGGCAGAGGTAAGGTGGGGTGAGATGGGGTCTGTCTTTCACTTTGGTAAAGATGCATGAATCATAGTGATGGATTTGGCTTAAAAGGGAAGGTCGGATCTAGGCATATTTGTCTTAGCCTCAAAGGTTATGGGGTTCAGATTCTTCATCACTATTCAAATAGGTGGTGGCGAATCTAGTTTGTGATAACTTGCCTTGGATATAATTTTCAACCTTCGTAGCAGATGCAATCAAAGCTTTGAAGGTAGGCAAGTATTGGGTTAGCAGATGAGCTTGGTAGGATGGAAATAGGTTCTTGACAAGGATGTCGACCTGTTCTTGTTCGACTGGTCTGTTTATCATTTGAGCAACTTTAACCCTCCACCTTGTAAGGAACATGGAGAAGGATTCATTTGAAAGTTTCTTAGTGGTTCCAAGTCACGCCTAGTGACATCCACTTCACTGTTGTAATGATATTCCTTGACAAAGGCATGACAAATATCATCCTATGTCCTTTTCTAGCTCTTGTCTAGTGAAAAAAACCATCTCATGGCAGCACCAATTAGTGATTGTTAGAATAATTGAGCAAGGAGCTCATTATTAAGTCCTAAAGGCTGCATTGCCCTCACATATATCTTCAAATGAGTCTTGGGGCAAGTGGTTCCATCAAATCTCTCAAGTTTAGGAATTTTGAATTTGGGTGGAAGCTTAGCATCAGGAAACAAGGTTAAACTGTACATATCAAATAGGTCATTGCGGTGCTTTAAGGATTTGATGGCTTTCTCCATCGTTTCAAGTTTCTCCATGAGCATTTTGGTGTTTGGATGGTAGAAAACTTCCCTACCCTAAATAGGATCCAAAGGAGAGGAAGGGCTAAAGAAGGTGATTGGCATAGAGGTAGTGTTGACATGGGCTTGGGTCGAAGCATAATTAGCCCAATCCAGATTTGTTTGGCTCAGGGTCAGATTTGAGATAGTTGGGTTGACGCTAGCTTGCTTAACCATGGCCCGCACTTCTTCGATGATGGATTGGCTCTACTCTTGGAGTTTGTCTTGTTGAGCAATCAGAATAGCTTAAAGATTCTCCTCTTTCTTTTTAAGGAGACTAGTCACGAGTGTGGTTAGGGCAACCATATCAATTGAGTTGGCCATTGGTACCTTGAAGCATAACCAAAAGAAAACCCAGTAAGTGATTGGTGAGGATATAAAGAGGTATACAAACTCTAAAGGAAAATGATTCCCTATGGTATTGTGGGCCAACCGTCATTGGGCTTTAAGTATGATGGGTCAAAGGTATTGGACTTTGAGAATTTCCTAAGGTAGGATGGGCCAAGGTCTTAGGCTTAGGGTAGCATGTTGGGCCAAAGGTATTAGGATTTGGAGGTCTGAGGTATATTGGGCCAAGGTTGTTAGGCTTAGGGGTAATATCAAATGGTTTTGAAGGTGATGGGCTAAGGGGGTTGGGCGTAAGGTTTGTGGAGTGAAGGTGATTGGGTCAAGGTGAGAATGTTTGACCCATCTTCGGTTCAAGGCTCCACTTAAAATGAATGCATTTTTCTGTACATTATGACTGCATGATATGCATGAGAAAACATTTCAAAATTATGCAATTATGCAAGGCTTTGATTATGGTATATACAACCTAAGGTCAGGTTATAGGTTCACTACATAAAAGGGTAAGGGTGGCTTAGATAGGGTACCCGTCACACTAGAGCAGCAATATACCTAACCACATGTAAATCAAGGAGCCTCGCGTGGGTCCAAAAGTATGAGCATGCTTGTTACACCTTTGAAAGGATCAAAGAATTCATTGCGGGGTGGATATTTTGCTATCAGCAAATAGACCCAATAAGGGTTACCCACTTGATGCTACTCACTATCCATTGTCTTCCTAAAGAATTAGGTTGAAAAGCCAAAGAGCCTATACAAATGATGCATGAAAGTCACAACTATGTTAAAGGCCAAACTTTTTAACCAATTATTAGTCCTTTTTATTTTCTCTTTATTAAAAAGAAGGTGGTCCCAGTAGAGTCGCCAACTGTGAGGCCTCGCTCGAGCACCAGTCAGATCTGCTAAAAAGGAATTGAAATGCTCATTTGGGAAAGAACTCACAATGAAGCCCTCAAGTTTAGATTGGTTGATTTTGAAAATTGATTTAGAGTTGCCATCTTACTTTATTTTTATTTAGAAAATATAAGGTAAAAAAACCCTTTAATGACTCCAATTGATATCCCAAAGGAAAAAAGATCACTAGTCTCGAAACTAAAGAGGATTCAGGGACTAGGTTTTCGGTTTGTTTTAATTAGTTTGGCACTTAATAAAGTTGTGACTTAAAAATGGATTTCATGAATAGATTAAAATGCATAAAATAAATAAAAGGAAACCTAACTAGTGAAGAAGGTGATGGGGGAGAAGTTGATTTATTTTGATTAGATTCAATGTTTGGACCAAGCATGCCTATGTATCCCTTTGAATGCGAATTAGAACCCACGCAGTTCTCCCTTCTTGCGAAGGGGTTTTTTAGTCAAACCACTTTATTATGTTTTGATTGATTGATTGATTTGACAGTTGAGTTGATTACCAGGTTGAATTAATTATTTTAAATCTTAATTAACTAACCCAAGTGAATCAATTAAGAGAAAAGAATTAGGCAAGGAGCCCAAAGAGGAAGAAGAGAATAATCCTAAGGAGGGAAAAAATAAATAAATAATGAAAAGGAAAAGATGATTACCTTGTGCTCGTACGGCTTTGAGATGGAGGAGACTTGTCTCGGTCGGCAGCGGACTTGCCTCGGATGGTGAAAAGCTTTTGACTTGACATGTCGGCTCGGGAAGTCGCAGGCCAATTTGCTTTACAGATTAAAAATAAAAAAAGAAAAAGAAAACTTTAAACTAGGGAGCTCATTCCTTAGCGGACCAAACTTATGGGATGGTTCACTTGATGTAAAGGCTAATTAAGCAAGCAAAGAGGTTAAGAGGTGAAGAATAATGAGTGGGAGGTCCCTTATATATAGGGTGAAGGTTGGGGAGTGAATTAGTGAAGTTCAGATGTGAAAAACAAGGAAAAATGCTAGAAAAAAATGTAAAAATGCTACTGCTGCAGCAGGGTAGCCCTGCGGATCCGCAAGGACTGCCTGCGGTAGTGCCACAAGTGCCCTGCGGCAGTCGTAGGCCAGCTGCCTTTTTTTTTTTTAATATGCCTATCTTTTATTATTATTATTATTATTATTATTATTATTATTATTATTATTATTATTATTATTATTATTATATATTTTTTGTGGTGCAAAATTAAGGGTTCACAATAATTAAAAAAGATCAATGGAAGTAGATCCAATAGCTTTGGCTACAACACTTGCTCTATTTCTGAGATTTAAGATCACTTTCCCTTTCTCCAAACTTCTACTGCTTGTCATTTCCTGCATAGAAGTACAAATGTGAGAACTTGCACCACTATCAAGTATCAAGCCTTTGATGAACCATATGAAATATTAGAAATTGAAAAATTAAAAGACATACCTTCCAAAGGCTTGCTCTTTGCTTTGTTATTTTTCTTGCCCTTCAACGATTCTAAATTCTCTGGGAAATTCCTTCTCCAATGTCCACTTTGGTCACAATGAAAATATTTTCCATCGCCATCCGAAGCTATTGTGGGCTTATCCTTACTTACACTGCCAGTTGGCTAGAGTTTAGAGGCTTTCCTTTTGCTTTTCTTCTTGATAGTCTTACTAATAGAAGCAACTAAAGCAACCTCCTTACCCTTACTTTTCATTGAACCTTGTGCGGTAACAAGATTATTATGCAACTCGGCAAGAGTGGATTCAATCTTATTCATACGATAGTTCATAATGAAATTAGAGAAAGATTCTGGTATGGATTGAAGGATCAAATCCATTTGAAGGTTGGAATCCATGGAGAAGTCTAAATTCTCTAATTGCTCAATGAGCCTGATCATCTTATGAACATGTGGCCCAACCTTCTCTCCCTCATGCATCTTGGTTTGGAACAACTGCTTCGATATCTCATAGCTAGTAGTTCTACTTTCTTTCCCATATAACTCTTTTAAATGGTACAGAATGTTCCTAGCCTCAACATAATTTTGATGTTGCTTATGTAAATCGCTTGATTTAGAAGCCAATATGAAACATCTTGCCGAAACATGATCCTATTGCCACTTCTTTAAAGTAGCATGTTCCTCAGGAGTGGCCCCTTCAGGTAAGGGACCAAGAACATTAGAATCAATTACATAAGAAATCTTTTCGTAAGCAAGGACTAATTTAAGGTTATGAAACCAGTCCACAAAATTAGGTCCCATGAGTGTGTTATCAGTTATAATGCTTAAGTTGGGATAAGATTTACTCATTTTATTAGAATACTGCAGAAAATAAAAAGATTATTAGTTCTATGTAAGATATAACTTCATAATGATTTGGTCTTTAATCATAATGATGCTCCCACTAACTTTGTGATCCCTACACTTCCAAGTAGGAAACAAAAATCTCATTGGAGTGGATTTCTAGTGGGTGATTGAATTCTTATAGGACTATCAAATACCCTCAGATACACATTGTCTTTATTAAGAATTTAATATCTAATAAGTGAACAACACTTATTCATCACAACTCTTTGTGAGACACAATCAATCCGATTCCGAATGTTTCCGACCTCAAAAACACGTTGTCATTACTGGTCATTCACATTAGTTAAGTCAAACCCATTGGACCAACAAGTATTGATACAAATAATTTCAGATTTTATCTATTTAGTACTTTAGTATTTTAGCACTTTTTAGCATTTTTAGCACTTTAGCAGAAATCTAAGATCAGAAGCGGTATGCTTCCCATATAGTAATAGAGTAGTGGCTAATGCCTTACTTACTCACATCACATAATATCACGTAAGACTGATCAGGCCTCATGGCTAGGACCTCAAACTTTCCCTAGCTAAAGTCTGGATACTCTCACCCTATCCGCGGGCTTTTTACCGTGTGCACAATTCCGATGTATAACCCACATCAGCTGCGAATTTCTGCTTTCTCATATTCACATGTATACAATATATA
>CATKHJ010542551.1:0-14613 GCA_949750685.1 Vernicia montana
CTTTGTTTCCTTTACCATCATTTTACCCACCCAAACATGTCCAAATATCGACCTTGACATCACTTTGGTTCCTTTTTTCCATCCTTTTCTCCAGGTTCACTATCATCAGAATCGCCTTATAGACAAGACAATTCTGATGAGGGGGCAATTGTGAACCCTTAATTTTGTACCCCAGGCATGTGGTTGGACCTAAAAAACCATTGGCGAAAGTGCGGCGATGAACTGGAAGAAGAACGAACGAAAATGGGCCGAAAACACAAAAGAGCCCTGCGGTTGCCGTAGAGGAGCTCTGTGATACCGCAGGTCATGCCTACGATTGCTGCAAGAGCCTCCTGCAGTGCCGCAGGAGTAGTTTGTGGCAACAATTGGCTGCCGCAGGTGGCCTCTACAGAACCGCAGGGCCAACCTGCTGCAGCATGTCCCAAGTCCGTTTTCCCACATCGAAATTCATCCAGAATTATTCCCAACCCCTTCCACTATATATTCAGACCCACCCCCCCCCCCCCCCCCCCCCCCCAAACTCAATTTTTCTCACCTCTTAATCTCTTGGTTTGCTTGATTAGCCTTTGCATGAAGGGAACCATCCCCATAAGCTTGGTCCACCAAGGAACAAGCTCTCTAGTTTTAAATTTTCTTTTATTTTTATTTTATTTTTGCTTTGCTACTCCTCCTTGCTTTGCAAAACAAATTGGGTTGTGACTTCTTGAGCCAACCCGCCGAGTCAAAAGTTCACCGTTGTCAGAGGCAAGCTCACCGCCAAGTCTCCAAAGCCGCTCAAGCGCAAGGTAAACTTCTTTTCCTTTCTCTTTTCATTTTTTTATTTATTTAATTTATTTTTGCCTCCTTGGGATTCATCTTTTTATTTATTTATTTTTCCCTCCTTGGGATTATTCTCTTCTTCTCCTTTGGGCTCCTAATTAGTTTCCCTCTTAATTGATTCACTTAGATTAATTAGTTAAAATCTAAAATAATTAATTCAATCTGGTAATCAATTAAAATCAATCCAATCAACTCAACTTTCAATCAATCAAATCATGATAAAGTGGTTTGACTAAACAAACCCCTTCGCAAGAAGGGAGAACTGCGTAGGTTCTGATTCTCATTCAAAGGGATACGCAGGTATGCTTGGTCTAAGCATCGAATCCAATTAAAATTAACCAACTTCTCCCCTCATCACTTTCTTCACTTTAATTTAATTTCTTTTGTTACATTGATTTTATAAGGATTAGTTTGGGGAATGTATGACTTTCCTAAAACCCATAAGAGCTAGAGGAGGTATCCCGAAATTTGAATTTTTATTGTAATTTTAACTTATTTATCTTTATTTATTTCCTTTTTTATTTATTTTATTTTATTTATTTACATAATCATACATTTATTATATTATACATGCACAATTCATGAAATCAATTTTAATTCACAACTTTATTAAATGCCAAACTAATTAAAATGAACCAAAAACCTAGTCCCCAAATCCTCTTTGGTTTCGAGGCTAGTGTACTTTTCCTTTGGTATAAAAATTGGAGTCATCAATGGGTTTTTACCTTATATTTTTTCAAATAAAAATAAAGTAAGGTGGCGACTTTAAAACACTTTTTAAAATCAATCAATCTAAACCGGAGGGTTCCATCGTAAGTACAAACCCAAATGAACATTTCGATTCCATTTAGCGGATCGGACCGATGCTCGGGCGAGGCCTCACACATAGTATTTGAATGGATATAGACAGTAGATATTTTTGTTTAATTAAGATATAATGGAATGGTATTATAAAGGATATAATTGGGCTAATATGGGATAGAAAATATGATTGGTATTGAAATGATATTTATTTATCCGGGGAAATTCATTGTTATTATTGGGTTCTACGGGTGTATAGTAGTCTTAAACTTACCTTTGCCCTAAGACCGTCGCGGCTCCAGAATCGGGTCGTGATAAAGGTGATATCAAAGCAAAAGTTATAGTAATTATGTGATAGACTAAGTGAAATACGGAGCATAGGATTCCTTATTCGTCAATGTTCTGTTTTTTTTAAGTGTAGACCAGCGTATCGACATGTCATGATCTTAATCTTTCTTTATTCTTTCTTTGTATTACGACGCTTCCACGACGAGGAAATGGACGAGGTAATTCTATAAGAATTGTTCCATTTGAAGAGAATTCTAATATATGCTTAATATGTTTCCTTGTTGTAATTATGTGTATTATTGTTATGTGTTTAGATATTTTGTTTTCTCTTGATAGATTGATTATATTGCCCGATGTGAATTGAAATTGATGATGCTTAGATTTAAAGTTGGTCTAATTGAAATGAAATGGAAATATGAATTGAGGAAATCTTAATAGATGGTATTTTAGGAATGAAATGATAGATTGTACTAATGGATAATTATGTTCTAACAATTTAAATAGGTTCACAATAAAAGGGATAACTAGTAGTATTAAATGATTAGTATCCATTATATAAGAGTAATTCTGGAAATGCTAAAGAAATTAAATTTTGGAGTAATTAAGGTGATTAGTAATGATAACAGATTTAATGATGTGAGTATTGGCTTGAGATTTTAAATGATTATGAAGAATTGATTTAAGATTATGAATTGTTAATGTAAGTATGATTATTTTAGCAGTATGCATGTATGAAATGGTTAAGGTGAGTTGAAATGTAACTATCACTTATAGATAAGTAAATGTATATGATATAGCGGATATATGTTCATAAGATAATAAGTAAATCTGCTAAATGTAAATCATGATTATATAGAGACTATGGTTATGGAGTTATATATTTAAGGTTATTCAGAATTAAGAAGATCATTAGTGCATGTTTATATAAAAAGTATGATAATTGATGAAATGGGAGTCCCGATTCTATTGTAAATATTTGATTTTGATATTAATGAGTACATGAGAAAAGATATGTTTAAAATTATGATTGATTCGAAGTGAAATTAGAAATTAAGTGACGTAAAAAATGAATAGATATTTTTAGTTAATCATTGAATTTATGGAGTAATTGCTAATATGGAGACTTGATATATATAATAAAGGAAATTTATATAAAGTGATTATATTTAAGGTTTATATTGTTAAAGGATTATTGATCATAATTTCTTATTCAGAGTTAATAGTTATGTGTATGTATATGCATAGTATATTTGGAGACATGGAAACAAGTTTAATGGATTTTTATTTAAGAATAAAATACGATGACGATTTAGAGTTTAGAGTGAAAACAGTTCAATCAGAGTTCATGAGCATACTAGAATTATTGGTTAATAATGAAATAATACTTGAAACGATTGAGGAAGATAATGATATTATCAATTGTTAGAAAATTCATTGATTGTGCCTATACTGTTAGAAGAAAAGATAGAAGTTCAAAATATTTTTCCTTCTTGTATAGTGAAAATTGATAATAGAGAGTTAGAGATTGATATGATAGAATTGTCAGTGTTAGAGTTTGATGTGATCTTGGGCATGGATTGGTAGTCCAAGAATTTTTCTCCCATCGACTGTTATGATAAAAAGATAGTGTTTAAACCTCCTTTGGGAAAAGAATTTGAGTATCAAGGAGAAAGGAGTAAAGCACCGTATAATCTGATTTCTACTATTGGAGCAAGAAGACTGCTAAGGAAAGGTTGCCAAGGGTATTTGGCATACATCAGGAATACCGAGGTCGAAGTAAAGGGGATAGAGCATATGCCAGTTGTTAATAAATTTTTCAGATGTGTTTCTTGAAGAACTACCGGATTGCTAGCAGAAAGGGAGATCGAATTTAATATTAAAATGTTACGAGGGACTAATCCGATCTCCATACTTCCTTATCGTATGGCACCAACTGAATTGAGAGAGTTGAAGATGCAGTTGCAAAATTTTCTTGATAAAAGGGTTTATTCGTCCTAGTAGTTCATCTTGGGGTGCACCTGTATTGTTTGTAAAGAAGAAGGACGGTTCTTTACAATTATGCATCGATTATAGGCAACTGAACAAGGTCATTATTCGAAATAAGTATCCACTACCTTGAATAAATGACTTATTTGATCAAATGTAAAAGGCAAGCCATTTCTCAAAGATAGATTTGAGTTCGGGTTATCATCAATTGAGAATTCGAAAGGAGGATGTGTCCAAAACAACATTTCGAACAAGATATGGACATTATGAATTCTTAGTGTTTCCTTTTGGGTTGACGAATGCACCAGCTGCTTTTATGGACTTAATGAATCGGGTCTTCAAACCTTACTTAGACAAATTTGTCATTGTGTTCATTGATGACATCCTAGTGTATTCAAAGAGTCAGAAAGAACATGAAGAGCACCTCTGAATGGTATTGTAAACTTTGAGAGAGCATCAGTTGTATGCCAAACTCTCCAAATGTAAATTTTGGCTTGATAGTGTGTGTTTCTTAGGGCATATAGTAAGCAAGGATGGACTTCAAATGGATCCAAGGAAAGTGGAAGCAATCCTCAATTGGCATAGATCCACCAATGTAACAGAAGTCAGAAGTTTCTTAGATTTAGCAGTTATTATCGGAGATTTGTTAAAGATTTCTCCAAAATAGCAACTCCTTTGACCAGGCTTACTCAGAAACAAGTAAAGTATCAGTGGTCAAATGCTTGTGAAGAGAGTTTTCAAAAACTCAAGACTTGTCTCACTTCGGCACCCATTTTGGCACTACCATCTAATGAAGGAGTGTATGCAATCTATTGTGATGCATCACGAGTGGGACTTGGTTGTGTTCTGATGCAAAATGGCAAGGTAATAGCTTATGCTTCTAAACAGTTAAAGAAGCATGAATTAAATTACCCAACTCATGATTTAGAAATGGATGCAGTAGTGTTTGCTTTGAAGATCTGGAGACACTACCTCTACGGGGAAAAGTGTGAGATTTACACTGACCATAAGAGTTTAAAGTATTTCTTCCAATAGAAAGATCTAAATCTTAGGCAAAGAAGATAGATGGAATTGCTTAGTGATTATGACTATGAGATTATGTACCGTCTAGGGAAGGCAAATGTAGTAACATATGCTTTAAGCTGAAAGTCATTAGGAAGTTTAGCTCACATCCATGTGCACCGAAGGTTATTGATAAAAGAAATGCAAAGCCTGTATGATCTGGACATTCGATTTGAAGTGTCAAATTCTAGAGTACTTTTGGCTTACTTTTAAGTCAAACCACTCTTGATTGACGAGATTAAAGCTGCTTAAGACAAAGATCCTCATATGGTAAAACTGAAGAATGATGTGGAAGCAGAGAAAGCTCATGGATTTACTATTGTAAATGGAGTATTGAGATGTGGCACTAAATTGTGTGTTCCTGCGATTGATGACATACGGGAACAAATTATGAAAGAGGCCCATTATGCAACCTACAATGTACATCCGGGTGCAACTAAAATGTATCATGATGTAAAGAATTCTTATTGATGGAGCAGAATGAAGAAGGATATAGCAGAATTCATGGCAAAATGCTTAACCTGTCAACAAGTTAGGTTTGAGCACCAGAAACCTTATGGGTTACTTCAACAATTGCCACTGCCATAATGGAAATGGGAAATAATCACTATGGATTTTGTGGTTGGTTTGCCAAGGACTTTGAGTGGGTATGACTCCATATGGGTAATTGTAGATCGATTGACCAAGTCAGCTCACTTCTTGCCAGTTACGACCATTTACTCAGCTTCGCAGTATGCTTAATTGTACATTGATGAAATAGTGATACTTCATGGAGTTCCAGTCTCTATTATTTCTAATAGAGGAATGCAATTCACATTGAGATTTTGGCAAAAGTTGCAAGAGATATTAGGCTCTCAATTGGATTTCAGTACAGCTTTCCACCTTCAAACGGATGGCCAATCTGAAAGGACCATCCAAACTCTAAAAGATATGTTGAGAAAATTCTAGACTTTGAAGGGAACTGGGATAAGCATCTACCTTTGATTGAGTTTGCCTACAACAACAGTTATCAAAGCACAATTAAGATGGCTCCTTATGAAGCATTGTATGGGAGAAAATGCAGATCTCCTATTTGTTGGGATGAAGTAGGTGAGAAGTTCATAGAAGGACCCGAATTGATTCAATACACTTCAGAAAAGACTCCCTCATAAAAGAAAGATTGAAGACAGCTTTTAGTCATCAAAAAAGTTATACTGATCCTAAGAGAAGGGATTTCTAGTTTGCTATTGGCGATCATGTGTTCTTAAAGATTTCACCGATGAAGGGTGTTATGAGATTCAGTAAGAAAGGTAAATTGTCTCCGAGATTCATTGGTCCTTTTGAGATTTTGGATCGAGTGGGAGATGTTTCATATCGACTGGAATTATCGCCCAATTTGGAGAATGTTCATCCAGTGTTTCATGTTTGGATGCTTCGTAAGTACGTTTTCGATCCATCACATGTATTGCAAGCTCAACCATTGGATCTTAAGCAAGATTTGTCTTATGAAGAAGTACCGATTGCTATTGTTGATCGATTGGTTAGGAAGCTTTGGAATAAGGAAATCCCAATGGTAAAAGTATTGTGGTTGTTGGCCCAAGTATGGCAAATACTAGAGGGGGGTGAATAGGATTTTTAAAAATCAATTTCAATTTACAAATTTTTGCTTTGAAAAGCTTGAATATTAAAACAATATTAGCGGAATCAATTAATCAAAGCAAATAAGCAATTTTAAGTTTATATAAATATCTAAACCATTCAAACAAACAAGCAAATAATCAACAAATATAAGAGTGTAGGGAAGAGAGATTCAAACACAAGATTTATAGTGGTTCGGCCAACTCCTTGACTACATCCACTCCTCAAGCTTCACTTGATATTTTCACTATCAACAATCTGTTTACGGGTGCAAGATCAAACCCAAGTGTTTTCAAGCTCACACTCAAACTTCTTACAATTGTTTCAATGGCTAATACTTAAACCCTAGTGTTTTCAAGGTACACACTTAAACCTTTCCAAGTGTTTTTATAGCTCACACACAATCTTTACAATAGAGAATGATTTGAGGTTTAGAGTCACTCAAGACTTTGACAAATAGCTAGTACAAAAGATAGAAGAATGTAATCTAGCTTAGAATAAATTTGAACACACAAAGATGAGAAATGAAGCTTTTGTGCTCTAGCTTAATGAACAAAGAATTTGGAGTTTGAGAGCTTTGATTTGCTTGTAATATATGTTCTTTGATGTGTGAAACTTCTCTAAACTTCACCTTGAGTATTTAAATATATATAGGTCTTCATTCCATGCTCAAACAGCCATTTTAGTGCTCTAAAAACGGTACTAGACAAGTTCCAACTATTATATAACGGCTAGTTCCAACAGCTATATTCAAAAAATTCAAAATCTTGAGTTATAAAACTCTAAATGATGATCTTTTTTTTTTTTTTTTGGAAATTTGCAGCAGTCTACTACAACTTTGAAGTTTTGAAAAATTTTAAAATAATCCATCTTCATGCTCTAAAAAATCAGAACATGTTATTGCCCATCTAGTCATGACAGTTTGAACATGCTTCAGTATTTTACCCAATGCTTCTTCTATACACCTCGGATTGATGGAAGGTTTTTTGCATATAAAACTAGATTTCCAGAGATACAAATTTAAAGAAGGGAATGTTCAAAATCCTTTTGTAGAATTAATTCCATTAATTCTAATTGACATCATCTGTTGTTACCCAGTCTGACAGTTTGAGCATAATTCAATTAAAAATTCTTAACTCCATTTTCCAAGCTCCAAAAATCATACCAATTTTTGTTCCTGATACTAGACTGATATAGTTATCCATCCATATATATCTTGTATTCATAAACTATCCCAATTAGTACAGTTTAATCTTCAAACTTCAGTCAACAGTTTTGCTTCCATGGAGATCATCCTTATTCACATGAGTTTCTTGGTTTCACATGCTCTTTTCATTTCCTTCATATGTTCTATAGCTCTTTCCATATTTATTGCTTTATGATTTCATCTTGATCTTCACATTTAATTTCTTTACTTCATTGCATCAATAGCAATCAAATATTACCTACTAACAACAACAACACTAAACAAACTTATTAGTAGTAATAATATTTTTGCATCATCAAAATCACATATAAAACCTTGGGTTAAATAGTGGCGAAATCAAACTATAGAAGAGTGTACTTGGGAGAGTCAATAGAGTATGCGATATAAATATCCCTTTCTGTTTTTTGACAATTTAAATTAGTATTGTATTTTTAAAAGTATTGAACTATTATTATCGTAATGAAACAAAAGTAATGTTTTATATTGATTGATTGTTTTTGTTTAAAATTCGAGGATGAATTTTTTTAAGGGGGGAAGATTGTAATACCTTGAATTTCAAATTTGGTCAATTATTAATTTTTGGGTATTTTATTTATTAAATGAAATAAATATTTTAAATTAATAAAAATTTAAAAGAAAATTTTTAAAGTATTTTTATTTTTGTAAAAATGTTATTGTATTGTTTTATTAATTGTTAATTTTTATTATTAGTGTTAATAATATTTATTGATATTGTTTAAAAGTTTAATTGAAAATAAATAGCAAAGTAAATTTTATTATTGGTATTTTATTTCTATTAATAAAATTATTATTATTATTATTAAAATTATTATTATTTTCAAATTGAAAAAAAAATTAAAGTAAAAAAGTAACGGAATTTTTTTTTTAAAAAGCAAGAACTGATTAGTCCAAAAGGACCAATCAGTTGTGCTTGTTGTCAGAAAAGAGAGAGAGTGTGAGTGAGAGCAGAAAACTTTTGCCGCTTGATCCGTCGCCTTCCGGTCACTAAAACTGTGCACGCGTCGGTCCATTGGAAAGAGGAGACAACGAGCTTTCCAACGCCACCAGCCTCGTCGCTATCCGTCGCCTACAGCTATTGCATGCACTGCCAAAGCGCACCCCCGGCCAGAAGTTTCCGAGCTTCATTTCGTCGACTTTCCGACCTCCGTTCCCGGTGATTTTAGTACGGTTGGATTCCTTATCTTCCCAGCTTTGATTTGGTATATCATTTGATAATTTTGGACTAATTTGAATTTTTGACCGGAATCCGACGACAACGAGACTGCCGGAGCAGATTTCCAGTGAATCTTCGATGAACGGCATAATCGATCGATATATTTGGATCTATCGTTCCGAAACAAGTTCGTTGATATATATTTTGTTAAAATCCATTATCGATTTAAATTTTCCGACGACTTTTCCAGCGAACCTCCAGTGAGAAATAATTGATCTACTAAATTTGTTTCAAATGATTATTCTAATTTTAGAACGTAATAATTTTATACAATTGAGTAATAGATCATATCGATAGTATTTTTAATGATATATTTATTAAATTAATTAGTGTGGATTCATAGAAATCCTAAGTTCAATCCGATAATAATTAAATTGAGGATTTTATTGTAGGTCAGTGGACCAAGTATTGTTAAATTTTTTTGAGGTGATTGGAATTGATTGGAGAAATTAGCATAGAGAGGTGAGTTATGGAATATATCGGTACATGGTAACCTACCATAAATTGTTTATTGCAAATCCTATTGATTTATTTATTCTAAATAATTATATTGCTTATTGATATTTATTGATATTGACCATTGAATTCTTATTGTTCTATTGACCATATTGATTTATTGTTAATAAACTTTTATTGATTTGAGTTTATTGATTATTGCCTATTGATTATTGAAAGACCACTTGGGTCTATATTTTTTTGTTATTGTTCCTACCGAACCATAGACCATAATTGTGACAGAATACTTATACTAATGGGGGATAAACCATTAAGACGTGTGCACCGGTGACTCAACTGATAGAGTCTAATTTATCAGTGTCCTACCTAGAGAGGACTATGTACTCTAGGCATATGCTCGGCCAAGCATGCGTAATTATTAAAAGGGAGAAGTTACTGCCCTTATTGATCATTATTGATTGATTGATTAATTGGTTCTGTCAATTTGGTGCCATTTCTTCTAGGCACATATATGTTATTGTTCTAACCCTTATTTGATATATGATATTTCTTTATATAGCCCCCAGGTATCAGTATATTACATAATTCCCTGAGTTGAAAGCTCACCCCTCTTCACCATTTTTTTTTCAAGTGCTAGAGTAGAAGAGGCTAGAAACAGAGAAGACTGAGCTTCTTGATTTCCTTTCCTCCACGAGAAGTCATCTTTGATGTAATTCTTTAAAATTGCTTTATGGTGTTGTTTTATTATTACTCTAGACACTCTGTAGTATTTGAATGGATTTAGACAGTAGATATTTCTGTTTAATTAAGATATAATGGAAAGGTATTAGAAAGGATATAATTGGGCTAATATATGATAGAAAATATGATTGGAATTGAAATGATATTTATTGATCCGAGGAAATTCATTGTTATTATTGGGTTCTACGGGAGTATAGTAGTCTTAAACTTACCCTTGCCCTAGGACCGTCGCAGCTCTGAAATCGGGTCGTGACAAATTTTATCTAACACCACTTTAATCTCCTACTTAATTACATAATTCATATTTATTTAATTAATTAATCTTAGCAACCAAAAAATTGAACTTTTTGGCAGAAGTAAAACACTACACAAGCTTTTTGGACACTTTTTTTTTTCAACGTCATTAAAATATAAGCCAAATTCTTATAACATTAAATTTAAGATGATTTTTCTTGTAAACTAATCAAAGATAATTAATGTAATACCCCATGCTCATATGATTCATAAACAATAGTCACAATAACATAAAAAGAGAAATTGGATATTCATTTGATTGTTAAGGCCGAACTCATATTCAAAAGTGCCTGAATATAATTATTTGAATTTTGAGTAAATTCTATGATAGTAATATATGAACATCTTTAATATGAATATGATAAATGTGAATATGTTTAATAATGTGCATTGATAAGTGATTAAGGTATGCACACTATAATAAGGGTAAAATGGTCATTTTCTAAAAATTGTCAAAAATCTTTATGTGTATACTAATATAAGTGACTAAAGTGTGATTAGGCCCAAGCCCAATAGGGTGGCCGGCTATGAACTTGGTGATGGGGAAATGTGACTTTGATGATGATATATTATGCTCAAAATTGGGACTTTCCACTAACACAATTTTTAATCTTCAAAATTTTGGTTAATTGAATTTAACAAAAAAAACTATCATCATATTTTCTATCAAAAAATTATTTTATAATCCAAGCTTCCTTGAGAATCCATACAAGATCCACCATCCATTTCTTTGATCAAATCTCAACTATTCATTATCTTATAAAGAAAATTACATTTATCACTTCTCTTCATTTTCTACACACTTCCAAAAACATAAAAACACTCTCTCTTATTAAGGATAGTTTGGCCAACTCACTTACACCATCAAGAATCAAGAAACTTCAAGGTAAATCCCTAAAACTTTGCTCTAAATTTCATCCCAAGCTTGGATAATTGATTGTTCTCAAAGTTTCTACTCCTTTTTCTCTTCTTTATTGGTTCAGCTATTACTTGAGGATTTGGGGAAAAGTTATTTATTTTTATTTATTTATGTTTAGGAGTATATCATGAAGTTAACTGAAAGATTTGATAGTCTGATTGAGTATATAATGCATGATAAAACTTGATTTGATCTTATATCTTGAAATTGGGATTTAGGGTTCGGTTTAGGCAGAATATTGAGAAGCCAATTCTATAATTATAGAGACCGAATTTGGATAAGTGATAAAAATAAAAGTTGTATTATTATGTCTCAAATATAGGCCCATAAAAGGGTTTGATGATATTCCTAAAGTTTAATGAGATATCCTTCCTATAAGTATATTGATCTAGATTTGGGGTTTAGTGAGTAACCTGAAGCTGTTGGAACCTATAGAGAACTTTAAGGATAGATTTTGAAGGTAACCTAAACATAAAAGTTGTTGATAAATGTCTCAAGTACACACCTATAAAAGAAATTTAAGAGATTTGATGTGTGTAGAGAGAAATCACACCTGAACTGAAACTGGTATTGTTCACAAACTAAAAGGATAATTTGAATTAAAGTATCACAATTGATGACTTTAGAGACTGAATTAGGCCAAGTATAAAATATGAAAAATGATAATTTACATATGTATAATCTCTATGTAAAAATAATTTTAATTGGATATATAGATTTTGAGTTATACTCAAAGGAAGGCGATGGGGTCAGTCTGCCCCTGCAACAGAAATAGAATCGGATTAGAATAGTCACCAAGTTTTCTGTAGAATGAATTTTAAGTTTAATTTTGTACATATTACAAATTCATATGTCTAGTTTATGATACAAAAAGAATCAACTCATTTGGATTAGTAAATCATGAGAAATGACAGAAATAAGGTCACAAGGTCAGGTTATATAATTAGATAATAAATGGAAATGTAATGTTTTAATGTTATTATTTGTGAACCAATGAATTCTATATGTATGTAAGTAATGAATGATGATTAGTGAGAATAATAGATATTGAATTAAGTATGTTTATCAAATATGAATTCAACTTGAGAATTAATTGAATTGTCATAAAGTGAACTCATTTGATTTGGTTAAGGTTTTATCATTTCACCTACTTGGCTATCTTGGAATGTAGGAATTGTAATGTGTTAATTCATAATGATTATGTATGTAATCCTTCCTTGAAATGACTTATGTAAAATTGAATTGAAATTAGCATATGTGCAATGTGAATTGAGGGTATACACCCTAGGCCATTCTGCCATTACATGGTATTGAACATGGATGTACCTTAAATTGTGATATGAGTATATATTTGCTATATGTGTTGAATTGATATTAGATGATTAGTATGTCTTAGATGTAGATTTAGTAGTAATAGAGTTAGGATTGAAATGGTCAAGTTGACAAAGTATTTAATGATATTCAATTAAATGACATGAATGGTATGGTTCATTATAGAACCTAAAGGAAAAGATAAGGACAGTGTTCCAGAGACCAAGGAGCACCACTTCTAATTATATTAAGAGCTTGTACTATGAGCTAAGGAGATGAAGTGATTATATAATATTTTAATATGGTATGGGCATTTGCCCTTGAATTATCATTTAATTGATATATATATATATATATATATATATATATACTGAAAGTCCTAGCAACCCTTAATGTAAACCTTACACAACCATTGTCATTCAAATCCTTGTGTTAGGACTATACTTGATGGCCTTCGGCCTAATTGCTATTCATTGTTGGCCTTCGACCTAATTGTTATTCATTGTTGGCCTTCGGCCTAATTGTTATTCAGCCCACTTGTTACTTTATTGATGGTCTTTGTCCCAACTGTTAAACTACTTATTTAATTGAACACTCTAAGGTTCATTTGAAACCATTATTGAAATTGTAAAAACCCTCAAATGATACTATAGTGAATATCCATATGACTTACTGTTCATTATATTCTTTATAAGCAGAAATCCCCAATTGATGTGGGGTTATACATCAGTCATGTGCACATGGTAAGAAGGCTCGTCGGATAGGGATAGTGTATCCGCCCCAGCTAGAAGGGGGATTCTAGTCATGAGACCTTATCAGTATTGCGCTCCAGTGATCAGTGTGAGTGAGCAAGGCATCAGCCGCTACTCTATTTATTTATCAGTGGTAAAAACACCGCTTCCAATTTTTATGATTTCTACTAAAGTAATACTAAATGATTATCTATTGATTATAAATATTTCATTATTATAAATATCATTGAACATCATTGTATTACTTACAACCTCTACTGAGTATCGAAAAGACAATCTTTCAATGACACACAATTGATATTAAATTCCTATTATTGTATTATATATAATTCCAGCCAGCATATTATATTAAGATATTACATTCTCACTGAGCTTGTCTCACCCTTTTAGTGGTTTATATTTTTCAGGTTTACTGATGTAAATTCCCAGGTGTTCCTTGGTCACCAGAGATTTGGAGGTAATCTGGAACTATGTTTGATAGAGGAACTGAGGAAGGAAATAGAAGGAAAAGGTTCAGAACCCTAACTTAAGCGCGAGTTTGGAAATTGATATACTAAGCCTGAAACTAATGGATTTCGACTCCGCAAATTTTTATCGATATTGATTCAAGGAAAAATTCATGGAAGTATTACTAAATAGGATACTAGAACCCTAAAGATGGTATTAAAAATATTAATAGACAGTAATAACATAGTTTCGAACAAAAAGAGATAGAAAATAAAAAAGGATACAGGTTTGGAAATCGAGGCCTTTAGAATGAATTGGCAAATTCCGATCCCGGAATGGATTTTTATATTTTATTTGGATAATTTAGGCAAATATGAGTATGTTAGAAGTGATGAAACTCAAAAATAAAGTTGGAGTTAAGCATAGAAATTACCTAAGCAAAATCAGTATGCTACAAGCGTAATCAACAAATTTTAGTTTTCAGAATTTTAGAAAATTCTAGCCTAGGAAAAATTTATGGGAAGACGATTAAAAATTTATGGGAAACATAAATTAGTGATTAAAAATATTATTAGACAATAATAGATTAATTAAGGATTAAAAATAGCAATTTTATAAAAATTAAGAAATGATGACATCATGTTGACTATTTATCACCCAAATAATATAAAAAAAAAAT
>CATKHJ010542958.1:0-16790 GCA_949750685.1 Vernicia montana
TTACTTTGAATCAAGCATGTATGATTTCAATTGAATGTTCAAATGAGCTTGTATGAATGTTAATTTGATAAGTCTTAAGTCAATTTGAAGTATAAATGTTGAATTGATAATTTTCCCCAATTTGAACCTAAGTCAATTAGGGTTGGTCAAATTGAATGACCTAAGTTGTAATTGATAATGCAATTGAGTCCAATTATGTGTGCATGACTTGAATGAGGTGCTAATTGGTCTAATTGACCAAAAGCATAAAGATTAAGGAACTTGGACCATTCGGCCATACTCGGTTGAATGTGCCTAAGTACTATAAATTGATTTGATTATGTGTTAAACATGTATGTGCAATCGAATGATGAATAAGTGATTGAATTATGTGAAACCTATATGATGAATGGGAAGTGTTGCCCAAGACCATTCGGCCTTGATTGTGAATTAAGCCTTAGTGCTCCATAATTGATTATGAGTATGAGAATGAGTCTACCTTTATGGTATGACTTAATGTGAATGATGATTGATGTGTACATGTGTAACCTTAGTTAGTACTTTAAGAATAGACTTAAGTCTAAGATAAGGTTAGCAATACTTGAGTATAAGATTATATAGTAATGAGTCTTGTATGATGATTATGTGTAGAAGATAAAGGAAAGGCTTGTGTCCAAGAAGGATCCTAGATCCAGAACACCCAAAAAAATGAGATTGGTCAATACGTTGCCACCAATAATAACCGAAATGTTGATGGGCTTTTGTTAACCTAGATTATTGGTTTCAAAGAAGTAACAGGAGTCTTCAAAAGATGATATGAGTCAAGTGATTAGGTGTTTTGTTTCCCTTTTGAACAATAATTGTTTGATTTTGATTTTCAATAAAATTGATTCATCCCATGAATATGTCCTTTCGAATGTTTTGCTTGCACCTTTGAGTTTAATCTGATTACGATTACAATTGGGGATATAATGTTGCATCTAATGAGAGAGTGAGAAAAACAAAAAGGAAAGGTAAGAAAAATAAAGGAAAACAAAGAAAACAAAGCAAAAGATGAGAGAGAAAAGGAAGTGAGATGTTGGGATACCCTACCCTTACCCACCCCGAGTTCAATACCACCTCAAATGGACCATCCTTAGAAGCATCCTTAGCAATAGAAGGCCAACTGCCCATAGTTGAAATAATTAAATCAATTTGACTGATGTGGTAGTATCAAAGTAGGGCCAAACCCCTTATGAAGCCAAAAACCACAGTTCTGAAAAACCTGAAAGGCAGATACCCCTCTTTTCTTGAAAAACCTGAAATTCCAATACCAAAAGGGGATTAATTCGTTGTTCCCTAAAGCCTATCCATCAAGAAACAAAGAGCCGATCGAACCAAAGATCTGTCAAACACCTTATTTGCTTAGGAAGAAACAAAATGAAACAGGAAGTCCATCACCCGAACTCTCTAGGGGGCAAAGCATTTGCCAAGCAACATCTCTTTGAAAAAAAAGAAAAAGAATAGTCCTATTAGGCATTCCCTCATCGTTACCTAGGCAAAATTTAGGGATGTGAGTGAAAATAGTTGGCTGGAAAACCTGAAATGGCCAATCAACAACAGATGTAATATTTGATCCTCGTGGCAATTATTTTCTTATTAAATGATGAGATGCATGCTAAGAATGAAAGAGGAACACGTTTATGTCGATGAAGATATTTTAGGGAAAGCGAATTCAAACAATTTGAATTGCGAAATTAGGGTTCAATGACTTTTGCTTGGAGGAATTCTCCTTTGAATGATGGTGGATGGGTCTTAGGAGGCTTGATTGAACACATGGCCTATGAAAGGTGAATTGATCAATTGACTAGTGGAGCCTTTGTTGGATTGGTTATTCCTCAGGGGGTATATGATGAGGTGAGACGTGGCTTTTAAAATTTCATAAAGGACATAAAGTGGCATATAAATTCTCCAAACAAGGCGAGTATCCGATAAAGTATTCAACCTAAGGGCAATGTTTTCTACCGAACGCTTGGGTTGGTTTGCAATCAAATCAAAAAAGAGAGAGAAGGAAAAAAAAAAAAAAAAAGCTTGCTAAGCTGAAAACCCGAAAGGGCAGCTTATGCAAAAGTTAGAGCGACAAAAAAAAAAAAAAAAAAACTCGCTAGGTCAAAAATATGAAAGGGCAGCTTAGGCCAAATTTAGAGCAAGCTCGTCGAGCTGAAAACCCAAAAGGGTGACTCGGTAAAAAATTTGAGCCATAAAAGAACTGAAATAGAATAAAATGAAAGGAGAAAAGATTTGATTGCAACCCTTCAACTAAGGGATCGAGCTCAAATAGGTCCTCTTGATGATACTACTTCGGCTTTGAAGATGAAAGATTCTTGATGTAGTATGATAAAGCACATTCTAGACTTGAGCGGGTTTAGAGTAATTTTTAAAATTTTAGAATATTACATGCGATCATGCATACATACATTCATATAGGAAGTTGACATTGTATGCCATATGGATCATGCCAAGAAAAAGAAAAGAATTACAAAGGAAGATGAGCATTTGCATCATGATGAGTGCCAACATTCTGTTGAAAACTTGTTTTGCAGATAGTGTCAAAACGAAGAGAGAAAGAGGATAAAGAAAGAAAAGAGTGAAAGATGAGCCTTGACGGCATCGCCCCAAGAGCTAATGGAAATGATGAAGATAAGAATGACATGGAAAAGATGATAGAGAACACATCGGTATGAGGAAACACATGAACACGAGAATGAGTTCGCAAGGACATGATCAAAACGAAGAATGTCGGGGCCTCTTAATAGAAGTCGGTAAGAATCCAATGTTGCCATGAGATGCGAAGACAAATCGATCTAGCAAGAGTAGTACCAAGAGATATGAAGAGAAGTTAATATAATCAGAGTTGCAAAGGAAAATGAAATCCCGCCAAAGAGGCGAAGTTGTTGGATTAAATGAATCTAACAAAGATAAAATCCCGCTGAAGAGGCGAAGTTGTTATATTAAAGGAATCTAACAAAAGTAAAATCCCGCCAAAGAGGCGAAGTTGTTTGGTTAAAGAGATCTAACAAAGGTAAAATCCCACTAAAGAGGCGAAGTTGTTAGGTTAAAGAGATCCAACAAAGGTAAAATCTCGCCAAAGAGGCAAAGTTGTTAGGTTAAAGAGATCCAACAAAGGTAAAATCCCTCCAAAGAGATGAAGTTGTTAGATTAAAGGAATCTAACAAAGGTAATGTCATTGGATCAAAGGGATCCAACAAAAAGCTCAAATTTAGCCAAAGAGGTGAAGTCATTGGATTAAAAGAATCTGACAAAGTCCGTCAGAACAAAGAGTTCAAGTAAAGGGAGTTCAACTGAAATCAAACGATTCAACCAATTTAGTATTTGTGTGTTGTGTCCGACTGACATCAAGCAATTCAGTATGTGTGAGTAGGGAGGAAAATTAAGCTAGAGTTGGTTCGTACTTTGCCTTACTCTGTGAACCAAAGTAAGCCAAAGTGGGGATAAACTGTAAACACTTAATTTTCAACCCTGAAGCCCGATGATGAGAAACGGTTGGTTTATGCTTGAAGGTTGATTCACAATTTGGTTTTTGGGTTAAATTGAAAGAAATTTTGGACTTAATTGAAAATGCTTTGGAAAACGAGTCAAATTGAAAATTTTTGGAGTTCAATTGGAGTTTTTTGGTTTTAATGTATTAAATCCTTAAAATTTGGAGGTTTAAAATGAATTTTAAAAAATTATATTTTGATCCCTGGAAGTCTAAAAAATTATATTTTTACCGTAGGAATAGAGTCAAGCCTATTTTGGGCTGCTACCCAAGGCAGTAGGCGCGTGGTCCCCCACACGCTCACCCCCCGGGGGGCCACTGCCCCGGGCCATACCCCGCGTAGGAAGCACGGGCCCCCGCCCCCCCCCCCCCCCCCCCCCCCGGCCCCTTAGGTGCTGACAAGCCATTTTTCTAGTCTTTTTGAAGTATTTTGAATTTTAAAATATTTTAACCACCCAATCCCTCAAAATCCATTCTGAGAGGATTGGGGAGGAGGAAAATTTTTTTTAAAATATATTTTATTTAAAAAAAAAGGAAAAGAAATAGAAAATCAATTGAAAACCCCTAAGATTTCAAAATTCATATATAAACAAATTTTTATCCATTCTTGAGGGGAGGCCAATCTGATCTAAAGAAACAGGAATTGAACTCTCTCTAATCCTCTATAAATGATTTCCAAAAGAGAACAAAGAAAAAAGAAAATCAAACACAAGAACCTAAGAATTAAATTGTGAATCATCATTCAAGCAAGAACAATAAAGAGGTATGCTTTGATTCGTTCAACTTGAGGGTTAATCCTCACCTACCAAGGACTCCCATTGCATCAAATCCTTCAATGGATTTGATTTAGCCAATGGATAGGTAGTTTAAAGGAGGATTTTTAATTTAATTACTTTTTATTGTTGTATTTTTAATATTGCTATATTCTTCATGTTCATTTAATTTCTTTTGATTAGATGTTCTTATGGCTATTTGATTTCTATTTGGTTGTGATGAAAAGGGAATATGAGGGGGATCAAAACAATTTTTTGATCCTTTCCATTTTGAATTTCAGTTCATACATGTCATTTTAATTTTTATCTTATTCCATGACTTGGTTAATTCATTCATATGTTCATTTGTACTGTTTATTTGAGTTCTGTAACTCTTATTTTTCTTTATATTTATTATTATGATTATGATAGCAATGGGAGTTAATACCAGGTCTTAATCACCCTAGCTTCATGCAATTCCATTTTCTCCTTTAATCCATATGGTTTGTTTAATTTTCTATCAATTGTTTGTTCATATGTTCTTCAATTTCCTTTTCTTTAATTATTATTCTTGGTTAAATGCTTTATTTAATTGATGTTTGGTTTCAATGATTGATGGTTTTCAGCTTACTCTAGTAATGATAAATTCAGGAGTAAGATGGATCATTGGCATGTTTGGAATTAAAATTAAATTGATTGTCTTTCTTGAATGTTATATGTTCTTTGATATTCTTTTGTTTAATCTAACAATTCTTTGGAGTTTGTTTTTGTGTCATTTGATCTTTGGAGTCATTCCCAGAGTGCCAAATCGGAGAAAGCCAAAGGGAAAATGAAGTTTGGACGAAAGATTAGAGAAGAGATGGAAACCCAGCAATGGGCATGCGCCCAACAGTGGGCGTGCAGCCCCAGATAGCCCAGACACCCTTTCGTATTTTGATCATAACTTGAGATACAGATATCGAAATGAAGTGATTTAAGATATGTTGGAAAGATAAGAGATAGAGATATAAATATTATGAAGACATCAAAACCCATTTTGGTCATCTTCAATCCAAATTTTAGTCCATAAGATTATAAATTTGTTCAATTAGATTTTTTCATTTTTATTTTGGTTGATCATTGGGTTTGTAATTAAATATCCTTCACCTTTCAAAGGATCCCCTTTCCCTTAACCTTAATTTAATGCTTTAGACCTAAGATTTAAATATTTGATCACATAACTACAACTTGGTAATTAAAGGATATTATGCATATAATAGAACATTAAAATGAACCTCGATTAATCTAGAATTGCATGTTGAACTTAGGTTGAATAATTTGGCTAATTAATTAATTAGTGGGAGGCACTATCAGAAAGATTTTTAAACCGTTTGGACAGACAACAGTCCAAAAAAAGGAAACACTAGTTTGGGGCAGCTGGGATTTTGGGTCTTGTAAGTACATTATTCAAAGGGAGATGGGCTAACAAATCTAACACATAGCCTTTGGCGATGACTGATGTCTTTTTTCGACCAAATTCCTTTATTGGGCCTATAAATTAGCAATTTTTCTATTTATGGTAACTTTTCATTTTGGTTGTAACTTTTGGTAGGAAACTCTGATTTTGGCGCTATCTATGGCATTTTCCATATTTTAATCCCTACTTTTAATTTGGTGTATTATTACGAATCTGCCGTTTTTGACAATTTTTATTTTTAGGGTTTTCAGTCCCTATTTAAGCCACTATTTTGCCTATTTTAGGGCATCAAATAAAAATTCAAAACCTTGAAACCCTATTTTGGTTTTATCTCTTAGCTTACGCTGCGTCAGGTGGTATTAGAACCCATGGCAACTGGCGGTGGTCTTTCTAATAGTGTTCAGAAGACTAGAGCCCTAATCTTTGGGGACGAAGCGCTGCAACGATTGGAGCAGCATTTAGAAACACATATAGAGCAACAGATGGATCAAAGATTCCAGTGTTTTGAGGAATGCTTTGATGCAATCATAAATCGTTTGGATGATATGGGTATTGATATGAACCGGGGCTGGAATAATGACAGAAGGCCAAGAGTCGAAGTTGCTTGTGATAACCCTATCGACAGACATGTCCCTGTCCATAGGCGACCGGGTATTGAGATTGATTCTGAGTTTGATGATGAAGAAGAGTTGGTAGGTGATCGGTATGACAGATATGGTTGGAATAGAGAACGAGATCTAGAGGATGGTTATAGATGGCGTTAGGATGATAGAAAAGACAAGGGTTTCTGTTTGAAAGTTGATATCCCTAGTTTCAATAGGGGTCTCGGAATAGAAGACTTTCTGGAATGGATAGCGAAGAGTGACAGGTTCTTTGACTATATGGAAACACCTCTTAAGAAATGGGTGAGATTAGTGGCCTGTCGCTTAAAGGGTGGTGCTTTTGCATGGTGGGATAGATCCCAGAATAGGAGAGTGCGTGAAGGCAAAGGGCAAGTTCGCACTTGGTACAAAATGAAGATTCTATTGATGAAAGAATTTATGCCTCCAAATTATGAGCAGATCTTGTTCTAATAATACCAACGTTGCTAGCAAGGCAACTAGTCTATTAAGGAATACACCGCCGAGTTTATGAGGTTATCCAAAAGGAACAACTAACAGAGTCAAAAGGGCAGTAGGTTGCTAGGTACTTGGATGGGCTAAAGCCAATTATCAAAGACATTATCGGTGTACAGGTTGTGCAAATGCTATCAGAGGTAAATAATATGGCAATAAAGGCAGAATTGATGCAGCAGGAGTGAAGTAGGAGAAATTTTGATAATCACAAGCCTGTTGGTGCCTCTGAAAAGTCCAAAACGGACTTGGATGTTGCTGGGCATAGTGAACGTTATAGCAATAATCACTATAACAATGATCGAAAACAAGTGGATAAAGTTGTAGGCAAGCCAGTAGTGAATGAAGGGAAGGAAAGGCAGGCACAAAATGCAGTAAACCCATATGCTAGGCTGATGGTAGAAAAGTGTTTCAGGTGCAATCAGTCGGGCCATAGATCCAACGAGTGTCCTTAGCAAAAAACTGTGATCATAGCAACTAGAAAAGATAAGGAGAAGGAGTATAGTTGTGAACCAGATGGTAAGGGGGATGACTTTGAGGACTAGGAACTCGAAAGGGCTACCTATGTAGTGCGGATAATGATGCTTGCATCGAAGTAGGAAAAGGAGTCCTAATGCCACCAATTGTTTCATACTTGGTGCACTATTTTTAGTAAGATATTTGTTGTGGTTATTGATAGTGGAGTATGGAGAATATCATAGGGAAAGAAATAGTTAAGAAGTTAGGGATGTATGTAGAGAAATATCCAAACCCATATACTTTGAGCTAGATTAAATCAGGAGCTGAAAGCATTGAGGTAACTGAAAGTTGCAAAATCCCTTTTTGGATTGGAAAATATAAAGATGAAATATATTGTGATGTCGTGGAAATAGATGTGTGTCACTTGCTGTTTGGAAAACCCTGGTAGTATGATGTGGATGAACAACATTCAAGGAGGAGCAATCAATATAGCCTGGTGTTGGCCCAAGTATGGCAATTTCTAGAGGGGGTGAATAGGAATTTAAATTTTTTAATTCAATTAATCAACCTAAATGCAATATGTGAATCAATTAAAATAAATTCAATAATAATAAAATGAAAAATGAGAAAACTTAGCCAATTTTATAGTAGTTCGGAGCCAATCTATTCTCCTACATCCACTTCTCCTAAATCACACCGATTTAGGATTTCACTAGTGATCCGGAATTGCGCCCAACGCTTTACAATAGTTGAATCAAAATTTTGCCCTAGTTCTCAAGGATTTCGCCCTAATTCTTCGGGATTTCGCCCAATACAAGAGATTTCAAACAACGTTTAAGGTCTTAAGTCACTCAATGACTAACAAGCAAAGCTCTTACAATATAGAAATTAAGCTTATAGCTTTTAACAACAATGAATACAAAAAAATGTAAGTTAAAGAGCAAATGTATTCTTGAATGGAGGAGAAGAGGATTATTGAATTTCAAGCTTGGATAGCACTTTTAATCACTTGGAATCACCTCCTCTTTATTTGGAGTCTTTATATATTTATGTCTTCAATCCCAGCTCCAAAATATGACTGTTGTGCTTTGAAAATAGTTTCAGACAACTTCCAACAGCTATAAACGGCTATATTTTTTGTCTGATGTGACGTGTTCACAGTGGTGACTTTTGAGTTCACGACGGTGATCTTGAAAGTCAGGGCAATGAGCTTTACTTGATGAAAATTCATTTCGCTTCTGTGTTAAATTCAGGGCAGTGATTTTGAGAGTTACGGCGGTGACTTTAAAAGTCAGGGCGGTGACGTTGAGAGTTAGGATGATGAATATCTGTTACTTTATTTAAACACAACTAAGATATAATATGAGTGAAATATTCAAGTTAAACCAATAACTTTGGAGATAAAACAAATATATAAATTGAATGTCAAGATATTATATATATTTATATTATTCTCACATATTCAATAAATATAGGCTTAATTAAACAAAATTTTTGAATCATCAAAATATAAAGAAAACAACAATCTCCCCCTTTTTGATGATGACAAAACTAAGTCCAATTAAGCAAATAATTTGTAAGCCTAATCAAACAAAGTTTTAACCAGCAACAAAATAAGAATTACACATTCTCCTCCTTTTTGTCCACAATCAAAAAGGCAAGGTAACAAGTAAACAATCAAGCACATTCTCCCCCTTTTTCATAATGATAAAAGTAAGTCCAATTAAGCAAATAATTTGTAAGTCTAATCAAACAAAGTTTTAAACCATCAACAAAATAAGAATTACACATTCTCCCCCTTTTTGTCAACAATCAAAAAGGTAAGGCAACAAGTAAACAATCAAGCACATTCTCCTTTTTTTTATCAAGAAGCAATATATGATGAACAATATATTTAGCTCCCCCTTGATATATGCAAAAAGGTAAAAATAATAGGCAATGATCAAATAAGTTATCATAATAATCTTACAAACTCCCCTAAATTTATGCAAACTTTAATACCATTTGCATTTTCCCCTTGATATGTGCAAATGATCAAACTTTATCAAGACAATCATATCATATTCTCCTTCTTTTTGTATCATTAATGTATACAATAATCATAAATATATGACAATTAATAACCAAGTTCTCAAGGCAATAATATTCAAGATATCCATATCCAATAATTCTCCCCTTAAACATACATTTTCCCTTTTTGTCAAATAATATATGATCAATATATAATCAAATAAACACATACATTTATTTCAATAAATGTCATATAAATTCATTAAAATCAATTGAACATCACCAATATTATCAAAATAATTTTAACATTATCAATGATAGATATGAATTGAAATAAATATGAATTGAACTTACAATGATAGAAATTCAAAAGTCCATCATTTAGCACATAATAAGCATGTATAGATCAATATCACTAATAATTAAGCAAATATGCTTAAATATCATCAAAATCATTATATAACATCAAATAGCATTAAGTTTGATATAACTTGAGATATGTTAAAAGAAATTGATCTAAATGAAATTTCTTTAATACTCACAATTTTTTCAAAATTAGCTCCCAACAGTATGAGAACTTTCCATTTTTGCTTTGACATAAACTTTGAGCACATACTTATTTCTATTCTTTGTGCTCTCTCTATAAAATAAAATTCTCATGTATTTATTGGTACCCTTTTGCTTTTGGGTCCATCATGGTTAACGCTCTTAGAAATCCAAATACTTTTAGGAATTTATTTGATTCTTTTGGAATCCAAAATTTTCTAATGGTATATGGTTTCTTAAATTTAATAGGACAATTATGAATGATATGACCATGATAATGACAATGAGAACATTTTGTTATAACCTTGGGCTGAAGTTCATTTTTCTTGAAAAAGCTATCATATTTCTTTTCTTTCAAATTTGCTTTATAGCCCAAACCGGCTTTGTCAAATACACATCTTTGTGAAATAATGATATCATCAAGAGTTTTGCTTCTAATGGAGAACTCTCTCAAAGGTTCCTTAGAATCTTTAAGCTCATTCTTGATTTTATCATTTTCACTAGATAGTGTCTCAAAGGAGTTTTTCAAATCTTTCATTTGAGACATGAGATTTTCATTTTCAATCAAGGTATCATTAGATTCTAAAGAATTATCATGCTCAATTTGCAATTTACACAAAATTTTGTTCTCCTTTGCAATAATTAAAAAATTTTCCATTAACTCATCAAATGTGTAGGAAATAGAAGTTATCTCATTTTCTTCTTGTTTATTATCTAATGCCATAAAGCATAGATCGGCTTTCTCATATTCTTCACTTTTGGATGATCCGTCATCACTTAAAGTATCATTTCCACTCCATGCCGTATATGCCTTGCTTTTTTTCAAGTATCTCTTTCATCTTTGTTTTTCTTCTTCTTGTGCTTGAGGAGAGGGCATTCATGCCTATAGTGACCCAATTTTTTGTATTAATAGCAAGTTACCTCATCCTTGTATTCTTCTTCTTGCTTTCCTTTGTTCTCATCAAAACTCTTTCTTTTGTATTTGTCTCTTGAGAGGAATTTGTTGAATCTTCTAGCAAGACATAGAATTTCTTGCTTATCATCCTTACTTGAGGATTCATCTCTTTCCTCAATTGATGCTTTTAGAGCAATAGACTTATCTTTCTTTGAAGTACTTTTCTCTTTCTCTCATGTCTATTGTCTCTTGTTGTTCTTCATTTCATAAGTGATGAGATTTCCATTGATAAAGAATCCTTGGGCTGATTTGTATTTTCATCCATAAGGATGAATGAACCTTTCTCTACAATTTCCCAAAGGTCATATCCTTTAGACCTTATATGGAACCTCATTCTCACCTTCCATTGGTTGTAGTTAGAGCCATAAAACAATGGAGGTCTTGTGCTACATTGTCCCTCTTCAAATGGAATTCTTGGAATACCTGCCATAGTGATCGTTAGCTCTTAAAATCGTTGGATTTTATGATAATCAAGAGCACAAGCTATGACCAATTGTTGGCCTAAGTATGACAAATCCTAGAGAGAGGTGAATAGGATTATAAAATTTCTAATGTAATTCTTCACCCTATATGCAATAAAGTGATAAATTAAAATTAAATAGCACAATTAAAAGATATGAGATAAAAAAGCTTAGCCAAATTTATAGTGGTTTGGAGCCAATCTCTTCTCCTAAATCCACTTCTCCTAAATCACACCGATTTAGGGTTCCACTAGTGATCTGGGATTGTGCCCAACACTTTACAATAGTTGAATCGGGATTTCACCTTAGATCTCTAGGATTTTGCCCTTGTTCTTTTGGATTTCACCCAATACAATATTTATTTGGGATTTCACCCAATACAAGAGATTTCAAACAATGTTTGAGGTTTTAAGTCACTCAATGACTAACAAGCAAAGCTCTTACAAGATAGAAATTAAGCTTATAGCTTTTAACAACAATGAATATAAAAGATGTAAGTTAAATAGTAAATGTGTTATTGAATGGAGGAGAAGAGGATTATTGAATTTCAAGATTGGATAGCACTTTTAATCACTTGGAACATCCTCTTTATTTGGAGTCTTCATATATTTATATGTCATCAATCCCAGCTCCAAAATATGACTATTATGCTTTGAAAACAGTTTCAGACAACTTCCAATGGCTATATATTTTGTCTGATGTGACGTGTTCACGGTGGTGACTTTTAAGTTCACGGCGGTGATCTTGAAAGTCAGGGCAGTGAACTTTACATGATAAAAATTTATTTCGCTTTTGTGTAAAATTCAGGGCGATGACTTTAAGAGTCACGGTGGTGACTTTGAGAGTCAGGGCAGTGAACTTGAAAGTCATGGCGGTGAACTTTACTTGATGAAAATTCATTTCACTTCTGTGTAAAAATTCAGGGTATTGACTTTGAAAGTCACGGCGGTGACTTTGAGAGTCAAGGCGGTGACGTTGAGAGTCAAGGCGGTGAATATCTGTCACTTTATTTAAACACAAATAAGATGTAATATGAGTGAAATATTCAAGTTAAACCCATAACTTTAGAGATAAAACAAATATATAAATTGAATGTCAATATATTATATATCTTTGTATTGTTCTCACATATTCAATAAATATAGGCTTAATTTAACAAAGTTTTGGAATCATTAAAATATAAAGGAGACAACACCTAGTGAAGGATGGAGTGAAGTACACACTGCTGCCATTAAAGAACAAAATGAAGGAGTCGGCGATAAAGAATTTCTTGACTCTTATAGGGAATTTTGAGGCAAAATTCAAGAAGACCAGGATGATTCATGCTTTGATAGTGAAATAGGTGTATGATAGAGAGTCAAAATTGCAAGTGGATGAGCTTTCTAAAACTGTGAAACCCTTACTTCTGGAATTTCAAGAGTTAGTGCCGAATGAGATTCCAGATGGTCTACCACCCATGAGGGATATTCAACACCATATAGATTTAATGCCTGGGGCTAGCCTACCAAACTGACCACATTACAGAATTATTCCAAAGGGGAGTGAAATCCTGAAGGAGAAGGTTGAAGAGTTGTTGAGGAAGGGGCATATTCGTGAGAGTATGAGTCCCTATGTTGTACCGGCTTTGTTGACTTCTAAGAAGAATGGCAGTTGGAGGATGTGTATGGATAGTAGAGCAATCAATAAAATAAACGTGGGTTACAAGTTTCGCATTCTGCGCTTAGATGATATGCTGGATCGGTTGCATAGGGCCAAGTGGTTTACAAAGCTGGATTTGAATAATGGCTATCATCATATACAAATTAGGCATGGAGATCAATGGAAGACAGCTTTCAATACAAAGGAAGGCTTGTATGAGTGGCTGGTGATGCCTTTCGGTCTTTCAAACGCCCCAAGTACATTTATACTGCTTATGAATCAGGTATTGAGGCCCTTTATTAGTAAATTTGTTATGGTTTACTTTGATGATATTCTGATTTATAGCAAGACTGAAGATGAGCACTTGTTGCAATTGAGGGAGGTACTAACAACCTTGCAAGAGAATAAGTTGTATATAAACCTTAAGAAGTGCAGTTTCCTAACAAGCAAACTGTTATTCTTGGGTTATATTGTTAGTGCTTATGGTATCCAGGTTGATGAAGCCAAGGTTAAAACAATCAGAGAATGGACAACTCCAAAAACTGTCTCGAAGGTTTAGAGTTTCCATGGGCTAGCTACTTTCTATAAGCACTTTATTAAGAATTTCAATACCATTACAGCCTCGATTAATAAGTGCATGAAGAAGGGCAAGTTCCATTAAGGGAAAGAAGCAGAAAATAGTTTTGCTGTCTTGAAAGAAAAATAATGCAAACCCCAGTTTTAGCTCTACCAAATTTTGAAAAGCTGTTTGAAGTTTACTATGATGCAAATGGAGTGGGTATAGGAGTAATCTTATCCCAAAAGCGCTGACCCATATGTTATTTTAGTGAGAAGCCCAGTGATACAAGGCAGAAATGGAATACCTATGACAATGAATTTTATTCCGCTGTACGAGCTTTAAAGTCCTGGGAACACTACCTGATTGGTAAGAAGTTCGTACTATATTCAGATCATGAGGCTCTAAAATATTTGAATAGCTAAAAGCGGCTCAACAAAGACATGCATGCCTGATGGTGTAAATTTTTAAAGAAATTTCCTTTCAGGCTACATCACAAGTCAGAGGTGTATAATGTTATTGCAGATGCACTAAGTCAAAGAGCTAGTCTATTAGTTACATTGAGCTAAGAAATACTGGGTTTTGAGCAGCTAAAAGATTATTATGCAGATGATGAAGATTTTGGGCAGACTTGGGAAACTTGTTCTAGTGGTCATTATGTATCTGACTTTTACATTCAGGATGGATATTTAATGCATGGCAATCAACTTTGTCTCCCTCGCACTTCATTGCGAGAAAAGGTAATTCGTGATTTACATAGAGGAAGGTTGGCTGGTCATTTGGGGTGAGATAAAATCATTGCTGCAATCCAAGAATGTTTCTACTGGCCACAAATACTAAAAGATGTGTCCAGGTATGTTTAAAGATGTTATGTGTGTCAGACTGCCAAGGGACAGTCTAAAAACACAGGATTATATATGCCTTTACTAATACCTAAAAATATTTGGGAAGACCTGTCTATGGATTTTGTATTAGGCTTACCTCACACTCACAAGGGTGCAGATTATGTCTTTGTTGTTGTTTATAAGTTCTCCAAGATGGCGCATTTCATCCCTTACCGAAAAACTTCTGATGTTGTGAGCATAGCCATATTGTTCTACAAAGAAATAGTCTGGTTGCATGGTGTGCCAAAAACCATCATTTCAAACAAGGACAGTAAATTTATTGAGCATTTTTCGCGAACCTTGTGGAAATTGTTTGACTCAACATTGAATTTTAGCAACACTGCTCACCCTCAAACGGATGGATAGGCATAAGCAGTCAACCATACCCTTGGGAACCTGATTCTCAGTATTTGTGGGGACAAACCAAAATAGTGGGATATGGCATTACCTCAATCCAAATTTGCCTATAACAATGTTGTTCACAGTGCTACGAGCAGGTCTCCTTTCTCTGTTGTCTATACTAAGGTGCCACAACATACTCTGGATTTAATTTAACTTCCTAAAGATGCAAAAAAGAGTGTTGCAGCAGCTCATATGGCTCAACAGGTGGTAGAGGTGCATAAAGAAGTCAAGCATAAATTAGAAGCAGATAATCATAAATATAAGCAAGCTACTGACAAACATAGAATGAAGCAGGTTTTTTCTGTAGGACATCTAGTAATGGTGTTCCTTCGACGTGAGCACTTTCCAGTGGATACTTATAGCAAGCTTCAACCAAGAAAGTATGGTCCTTACATTGTCAGCAAGAAGATAAATGACAATGCCTATGTCATTGATCTTCCCAAGAGCATGGGTATTTCGAAGACTTTCATTGTAGCAGATCTGTCACCTTACCATTCCTCTGAGGTGCCACTGTACCCTGATCCAGAGACCAACTTGAGGACGAGTTTTTTCCAAGTGGAGGAGATTGACGTGGAGGCATTTTCATAAAGATTTTTGAACCGTTTGGACAGATAATAGTCCAAACAAAGAAAACACTAGTTTGGGGTAGGTAGGATTTTTGGCCTTGTAAGTACATGATTCAAAAAGAGATGGGCTAACAAATCTAACACATAGCATTTGGCGATGATTGACGTCTTTTTTCGGCCAAATTCCTTCATTGGGCCCATAAATTAGCAATTTTTCTACTCATGATAACTTTTCATTTTGGTTGTAACTTTTAGTAAGAAACTTTGATTTTGGCACCGTCTGTGGCATTTTCCTTATTTTAATCCGTAGTTTAATTTGGTGTGTTATTATGAATCTGTCATTTTTGGTAATTTTTATGTCTAGGGTTTATAGCCCCTACTTAAGCCATAGTTTTGCATGTTTTAAGGCATCAAATAAAAATTCAAAAACTTGAAACCCCATTTCGATTTTATCTTTTTGCTTACACTGCGTCAAATAATTTGTAAGCTCTTTCCTATCATCATCATCATCATCACGATTCTATCTCTAGGCTAGCCATTGTTGCCGACAAGACGCAGCAGCGATGTTGTAATTCTTGAGTGCAACAGTCCCATTCCACCATCATCGAAGCTGCTTTTATGGTTCTGATATGGGTTTTTATTGATTTTGTATTATTGTGCTTCTTCTTCTCTTAAATCCATTTATGAGTTTCAAAATTTTTTATGAGTTTTATCTATTGAAATTTTATATTTCAATTTTTTGTTATTTTTATCAAATTTTGAACCCTCAATTTTACACCCTTAAGATGCTGCTATAACTTGACACCTGCTAAATTTCGTGCGCTACGCAGAGCCGATTAGCGAGCAAGGATCAAGGGGGCAACGCCCCCTCAAAAAAATGGATTTCCTTGCATAATATTACAAGGAGACTGATACTTTTTCGACCCCAACCGGACTTTCTGTACCAGACTACACCTTTCAAAAACTGACCCGGAAGTTTTAAAAACTGATCCGGATATCCCGAAAACTCAAAACCCGTCAGCCAGCGCCACGTCAGCTACAGCCGAAAGTCCCGGCGGCGCCGTCGGTGCCCCGAGAAGTGTGCCCGTACCTGTATCCCAAAATTACCCTTTTTCCCCTCCTACCCTAGAAATTCCGAATTTGCTTCTGTCCCAACTTGCTTTTTGGGCCTTTTTTGGTCTTTTCACTCCACCCCATTTTCTTATAAATACCCCATCCACTTTCATTTCAAAACACACCTCAAGTACTTGTGATTGCTATCCACTTGCTTCCTCTCTCTCTCTCTCTAATTAGTTTTTTTTTTTCACTCATCAATTAGTTAATTAATAAAAAATCAATTTTAATTAATTAATTAATTTTTCAATTAGTTTTAATCTCAATTAGTTAATTAATTAAAAATTAATTTTAATTAATTAATTAATTTTTCAATTAGTTTCCACCCACTCTCAATTAATTAATTAATTAAAAATTAATTTT
>CATKHJ010543118.1:0-12184 GCA_949750685.1 Vernicia montana
TTAGTGGTAAAAGGATTGAACTTGTAATTAAATTTACAAGGACCCTAGCATGTCCTGAAGTTCAAATCCACAAAGATTTCTTTATCAATTAAATCCTTATTTATATATGATATAAATTGAGAAGGATTAAATTGATTAAGACTGTGGATTAAATGTATGGAATTAATTTTGATCTTAATGAATAACACTAAATAGCTAAAGCCCATATGTGATATGGAGATAGCTAGTTTAGGGGTTAGAAGATTAAGCTAACACTAAAGCCCATATAATGAATTTAGGGGTTAGAGATTTTCAACAACACTAAGGCTAATATGATGAGTTTAGGGGTTAGAGAAAATCAATAACACTAAAGGCTATGTATTGGGTTTAGGGGTTAGGAATCTTGAAATGACCATAAAGCCCATTTGATGAGTTTTAGGGGTTAGAGAAAATCCATAACCCTAAAACCCATGAGATGAGTTTAGGGGTTAGAGATTTTCCACTATGCTCAAAATGGTAATTCCCACTTTAAGGCTTAAATGAAATAGTCATTAAACCTAACGAGTAAAATGGACTTTTTCATGTTTTCCCTAAAGTTAATAAAGCAACTCAATTTCATTTTGGCTTCTAAATAACTAAAAATTGTTGGATAGCTATAAAAGGAATATGATGATTGTTTTGCCTAGGTTAACAAACTATTCATCGTATTTTTCAAGTGAGAGCTTAGAGAAAAAGAATTGAGAGAAAAGAAAAAGAAGAAGTGTTCTTCATATTTCTTGTTCTTCATTTATAATCCTTTATTCTTTGTGAAATAATAAATGCTTCTTGAAAAGAAAAGATCTATCCATGGCAAACAAAAGAAATCCAAACACCAAAGGTTTGCCAAAAAGGAAGATCTTGATTTCATTTAGACTACCAAAGAGAGGAAATCAAGAACAACCAAGGAAACTAAAGAGAGCTTGAAAGATAAAGCTTGGTGTGGAAATTCTAGAGGCTTCACATTTGGGGAGCTCAAAGGAAAAGTAAAGATTCAAAGTTCTTGGATTCAAGAGGTAATATGATTACCACTTGTTCTTTCTTTTCTTGCATATGTGTTTTACACACTAATTAAAAGTGATTGCTTGAAAGATTATTGGACCCAAAAGTTAGGTGTTGTGAGATTTTAAAATGTTTGAAATTTAATTCACCGCATCGATTCCGCTGTGCTTGTGCCCAATATTCCTTCATCCAGATACTGTAGGGTCTTACTACAATGATGAGCAGGCTGAACAACATGAAAACCTCTCACCCATCCACTCCTGACAGCCCAAGCAACAGTCTCTGTGATTAAATCAGATTAGAAAAAGCCACCATTTGGGGGCACACCTTGCCTATGGCCCATATGGCGCATGATCCTGGTGGCCTAATAGAAAGTCACCATCCTCAATCCCATGAGATAAACCATCTTGTAACTAAAACTCATGGTCAAGAATCTCTTGATCTTGTACCACTCACTCTTCTATAATAGCTCATCAGAATCCAGTTCAAGTAGCCATTCGACCCATTCTATTTGAGATTTCTTCTTGATCACAATGGTCGGGTCCTATACCAAGAAGCAGAACAGTCCACCTTTGTAAGAGGACCCACTACTCGAAGGTGGTCTCTCAACCAAATCTAAGAAAATAAGGTGCAAAAAATAAGTAGAAGAAAGATAAACATAAAAAAATAGATGTAGAGATAGGAAACAAATCTGAAGAATAATAGGACCAATGCTCCATGAGCCATTGGAGTTGCATACTCTGTCTAAGCTCATAATGGTCTCAGCTAACACAACAGCAGCAATGAACCTTCCTTCCTCCATCTGAGGGATCAGTTCAGCAACTTTAGCATCTCCCCAATTAATAGGGCTCACAAAAATGTATCCGGCAGTCAGACAAAAGGAAAGAGCGCGCATCCTCAAGTGAAACCACCCATCATCCTCAAAACCTTTAGGATCATGGAATTTTGAAATCATAACAATTAGATCTACCTAGCCTTCCACTACCATAGGACTAGTAGTTTCTTCACTCAAATCCAAAAGTCTTCTGAAAAAGCTAAAATAAACATAGCCTCGGGATCAGATCCGAGCAACACTGAAAATTCCTTAAAAGTAGGACACATCTCCTCCATAGATGCCCCAAATCTGAAGACATAGGCAACTGGATCCCAAAAACGCATGCAAGTGTGCAGAAAATCCCAATCAATTTTTATGCCTCTCAAAGTTGGCATAGCACTCATCCCATATTTTCCTATGTTAATTCTCTCCATTTTGGTAAGAGTGTTGAACCATAAGAACATTTCATGGCTAAAGTAAGGTTCCATTGTGAGAAAAAACAAAATATAACAAAACAGTTGTTAAAAAGCAAAAAAAGAGCAGGAAAAAAAATATTTTTTTGCAAACCCAGTTGTATGGACAGACAAGCATCATAGAGCCTTATATAGAAAATTTTTTTAGGTAGCCTAGAGCATGGACACATGTTCTCCACGGCACGCTGGTTCCACCCAGTGCCGTCGGACCTTCTTTTGTGCCACCCGACATGCCACCGACCTCCATTGGTCGCACTCTATCTCTTGGTGATTTTTGGCAATAATCCTTGAATGTTTCGTATGGTTTTAGGCCCCAAAAGATATGTTTTTTAAGTCAAAATTGGTGCAAAATTAATAGAAAAAGAAAATGAGAGAAAAGCATAAGGAAAAATATAATGGAATCTTACTAAAGTCATAAGATAATATATATCACATCATGTTCATAAAAGCATAACATAAAGTTCATAGTCATCATAACATACATGAATACATAGCCTACATGCATACATAGCATATGTAAATAAATATAAACAGGTCACTGGCGACCACGCCTGGGTCTGCGACGGCTCTGCCTGGGCTCCTCTTCACGCTTCTCTACCAGCTCATCTAAGTCATGTAGGAGGTTGGACATAGAAAAGGCATATCTACCCAAAAGGTCGTAATGGTAGTGGGTAAACTCTACCGAAATCTGAAAATAAAAGTGAGATCAGACAAAAAGTCATCAGAAAGCAAGTAAGGAGCAGTTGAATAAACTCAAACCTCTGTAACATTCTCAGGAAATGGTAGGAAAGAATGTCGGTCGACTATTAGGCAGATCATAGTGACGTTCCTGACCATCATAAGAAATATAATTCAAATGGGAAGGGATCCAAGTCAAACCTGAAGATGGAGGAATCAGGGTAGTCGAATCTCCCATAGAAGCATTTGGAGCCGAAACTGAACCACTACCTCTATAACGCGAAGGACTAGCCATAAAACCTGAAGTGCCAGCCCTAGGACCCATGCTCTCACCTCTCACAGGAGCAGAATTGCCAGCTCTAGAAGGGAGTCCTCGTGCAGTGCCTGAGCTAGATCCTCAATGCATCGACCTCTGTAATACATGTAATGGAGGTATGCCTTGCATCAAGGAGTCTCGCAGAACTCATCATAATCGGCATTAGGAAGTATGTAATCTAGACAAGATACTCCTATAATCCAGTCATCCTCTCCCAAGATAGCCAGACCATATCTCATGTTTATAGGAGGTGGCTGCGGTACGACTCTCTCTCATGTCATTTGTGCTGTCACCCTCTCTCTAAGGAAGAACATCCTCAAAGCCTCACAACGAAGCAAGAGGCGGCAAGAAGATAAGTCTAAATTAGGCCTGATCCAATTAGGTATCCATTTTATCAGTTTCTGAAATGGACTCCATCTCACCTGCAAAACAGACCACAAAATAAAGATTGAAATGCAAAAAAGCAAGTTTAGATAAAATTCAAATAAAGAATACCTGATATGCACTCAGAGTAGAAAAGGTCCTTCTGCAAATCCCAAAAGATGGTGCAAAACTGAATTCCTATTGGATGCCCTCAAGAGGCGTCCGTATGACGGGTCAATAGCAGCAGACTCTTTCAACGATGGGGCTGGTATTGGGAAATGCTCATAGGCCTAGTACTGTATGAGCAAATTTTGACCAAGTCAATCACTAGATAAGGAGCAGACAGAAAAAATTCTATTGGATGAAGTACAATACTCACCTCTACTACAATAGAGGAACCACCATGACCACTAAGTGTCCCATAGGAAATACTGCCCTGCTCATGGTATAAGGTGTAAAGACCGGAACCTCCCTAGTCCAACTCACCAATCTCATCCAAGTTCACCAAAGATCATAAAACGCTCAGGTTAATGCTATCTTTATTATTATGCAAGAAAGTGCAGCTCAATATAATCAAGGCACACAGCTTGGCACCCTGATCGACAGTATACCGATCTGGTGTTTTCCTCATGGTCTTCAGGGTGTGATGGAGCCAAGAACATGGAACATAGAGATTCCAGCGAGGAGGGTCAGCACCAATCAAGGTAATCATCTCCGTAGCAGGACGCTCAATCCATGAAGTATAAAACTCAAGAGGACGGGATCCAAAATGCATACCCGTAATCATGCTCCACTCGAAAGGAGTAATCGTCATCTCACCACATGAAAGGTGGAAGGTATTTATGGTATCCCAGCAACGCTCTGCTAAAGCTCTGACTACAATGGTATTGATGGGCTACTTGATGTCTAGCTCCAACCACCCGAGCAAACCAGATGGCTCGAGGCGCTAATGAATAGCTTCCTGACCCTCCAAGTAAATACGAACTAGCTTCATAACACTTCAGCCTCCTCTAGGTCTCAGCTATCCATGCTAATAATAATAAAAAAAAAGTTAAGTAAAAAAGTTTTAAAAAAAAAGAGTAAATTAGCAAAAAAATATATATTAAAAAAATTATCAAACAAAAAGTTATTATTAATTAATTAATTAATTATTATTATTTAGTTAATTAAATTAAAAATAGTTATTATTTGTTTTAATGAACTAACTAAAAATGCAGGAATTAAAGCATACTTGAAGAGATCCAGTGTAACTGACATGGCGATCTGGCTCTTTCAGTAGTATCTCGGGGTCCTGAGGGCCTATTATTGGTTGATGGGGAAGCTCCATAGAAGTTTTAGAGAGATAGAGAGAAGTTTTAGAGAGAAAGAGTGAAAATGAAATTTTAAAAGAGAGAAGGGATATATATAGAGGAAAAGGTGGTCCCCACAATAACTATATCTTCGACTTTTTGATTTGCAGGTCCAAATCACGTGGTTTTGGCATAATAGGTTCATTTTAAATCAAAAATCAATTCTGTTTGAAGCAATAGGTTCGTATGATTTTTATCTACCTCCTGGGATAGACGAGATGTCAATTGGAATTTAGAATCTTTCGAAATTTCAAAAACTTCAGAAATTCAAAAATGGCAGAAAAAAAAATAGTCAGAAAAAACCCAAAAACAGACATAGCATCTTATCATAGTTCCAAAAACAAATAAGGATTTTTGATTTTTTCATAATGATCTCAGAACCTTTCACGTTCATGCTTATCAGAACTTGAATCAAACCGGACCTAAATCGGATCAGAAATGGGCCAAAATGGACCAAAAATGTGTGGAATCGGGTCAACCTGGGAGGTGGGCCGAATAAGGCTGAGCCCACCTGGGCGGCACGCTTAGTGTACCGCGTAGCAGGCGGCTCCATTTGCATGCCGTCGGCCGCCTTCAGGCCTCCCCTTCCCTATAAATACTACTCTACCTCCTTTAGAAAAGGGGACGAGAAAATTGGAAACTGAAATTAGACTGATTTATAACCAAAAACTTATGAACCATTAATTTTGCACCCTCCGGTATGCATTTGAACCTTAAAGGCACCTAGGCTCGATAAACAGACCTCCGGAAGCCAAATCGCCAAAAGCCCAAAAATTGAGAATTTGAGCCTCGGGACCTGGGACCCAACCATTTGGCCTCTAAATCATTCTCATATGATCCAGGATTGAATAACGAGCACAACACAATTGGAATCACCAAAAACGGAGTTGAAACGAGCGAGAACGGGTCAAATCGGCAAAATCGGGCGTCGAAAGCCCATTAGTGACCGCACAAGGCCTATGCAGTTTTGCACAGCCTGTGTACAGTCCCAAATCCCTTTTGTGTGGTCACCAAGTGTCTGTGCGGTCACCATTTGTCCTGTACGGTCCCAGAAGCCCCGTGTGCGGTCCCAGAACCCCTATGTGTGGTTTTGAGCCTCAAAATGCCAAATCCCACATTGGAAAAAGATAAAAACTTCTCTAGCTGCTATTCCTATATAAACTACCCTCCCCTAACTCATTTCTACACAATTCAACACACTTAACTAGCTAAAATCAAACCTAATTGGTTAAAAGCTAGCTTTTTTCAAAGGCTTGGTTCAAAAGAGCTGCCTTTTAGTTCAAATATTTTCTCTTGTTGGGTGGTTGTTTGTGGGTTCTCTCAAGCCAGTTCGAGAGAGTCCTAAGAGCCATCCTAGAGAAAGTATCCCCTATTTTGGTTTATGTTGTAACTTTAATATTTGCTTTCTTTATTTAATTACTTTAATGCTTATTTTCTTTATTGCTTTATTTTGCTTTAGATTAATTCATTATTGTTCATTCATTTATATTGTTCATGAAATTCAATTTTAAGTCATTGTGTATTAAATTTGCCAAATAAATTAAAAATAAACCGAAAACCTAGTCCCCGAATCCTCTTTGGGAATTGAGGCTAGTGTACTTTTTTTCATTGGACAATAAATTGGAGTCATTAAATGGGTTTTCCCTTAAATTTTCCCAAAATAAAATAAATTAAGGTGGCGACTCCCAAAAACAATTTTCAAAAATCAACCAATCTTAACCCAAGGGTTCCATCGTGAGACCAAACCCGAATGAACATTTCAATCCCCTCTAGCGGATCAGATCGGTGCTCGGGCGAGGCCTCACAAAACTCTGTTGTTTTCAATACCAAAAATCACTTTTCCATATCCAAATCCATCACCTACCAAATTTATTTTACTTTAAAGCTATTATTATCTTCAATTATAATTCTCAATCCAAGGCGGAGCTCAGTTCTGGAGTTAAGCTCGCCCCATTTGTAAGAAAGCCGAGAAAAGCAAAGGTATAACTCCTTTCCTCTCTTTCCTTATAAAATTCTAAATTCATAACTAAAATTTGTCATCTTATTACACCTTATTTAGGTCTAAAACTGAAAATATCTAAAATTTATTAATTTAAAATCTGAATTAAATTAATAAACCAAATCAACTTTTGTCAAAACCCTTCCTTCACAAGAAGGAAGAACTGCGTGGGGTTTGATTCTCATTCAAAGGGATACGCAGGCATGCCAATCTTTAAGGCATCAACTCCAAAATATTTTAAATAATATATTCCCCTTTCATATTTTATTTATCTTTCTTTTATTACTTTATATGTCTTTTATGAATTTTCTTTATTAAATTAATTGAGGAATATGTACTTTTCCTAGTACCCATAAGGGCTAGAGGAAAGATCCTCTTATCTTATTTTGTTTTCTACCTATTTCCTCTATAATTGTCATTTATATAATCATTGCATCATTAATAATTGTTTCATTTCATCATCTTAATCAATGTTCATGCATACACAAAAATTACCTTTTAATAAAGTTATTTCGTACTTCTAGCCAAACTAAAGAAATTTATTGTTTGTTACCAAAACCTGATCCCCGAGTCCTCTTTGGTCACTCGTGGATTAATGCTTTTCCAGCGGGATAAGATAAATATTTTGGAGTCAATTTAAATTCGGGTTTTCCTTTAATTTTCCTAATAAAAATAAATAAAATTAAAGTGGCAGCTCCCTTTACAATGCCAAAAAATAAAATCCAATTTTTTGAACTCATAGCGGGTTCCAAGCGTGGAGTTTCTCCCGAATAGCATTTCGATTCCCTTAGCGGATCAGGCTGATGCTCGGGCGAGGCCTCGAAATGTAAAAATCTAACGTTATCCTATACGTTATGTTACTGTATGATTATCTGCTAAAGTCATCTATGTTTAGACAGTAAGCTAAAAAAGGGAAGGAACGAAGATTACTGAAACATGTAGAAGCAATGATACGAGAATTGTATGAATGAAAATAAAAATAGAATTGCAATCGACTATGTATTTTTCGGTTATGATAACCACAAAGAAAGAAGTAGAAATCTTCTTGCTATCTACGTAGATATCATATAAGAATTGAAAGAAATTATGTTGATTAGTATCTCCATGAAAGAAAATGATCAATGACTAATAAGTATCACACTGTTGCTAGAGAAACATATGGAACTGCTTATAATATGATAACAAAAATGGAAAAAGGAAAACATGAGTAATTCTTGTTAGACTTAATTAAAGTCTTAGAAAAACGGGAAAGGAAAAGAGAAATGGATGAATAAGATAAGTATGGTGCTAGATCCAAAATTATAAGAGAGATATTAAAAGTTAGAATTATAAAGATATAAATGATAAAAGGAATGTGTAAAAGTTGAGTACTAGTACAATCTTAATGATTGAAATAAATATATTCTCGTGGAAGATCCTGTGTAAGGAGGGATAAGTGATAATGGAATAAGGCAAATGTTATAGAAAATGATAGACATAGAATACGACCAAGACAGGCTAATGAGATATTGATTAAACGGAACAGTAAATGATAAAATGAAGAGTGTGAAAGATAGTAACGTACAAAGAACTCTAGGGACAGTGAAAGTATCGAACAATGAAAAGCTAGCGTGGATGGAAAATGTAACTGATAAATATGAGATTGAAATAGGAATAAGTAAAAGAAAAGTTATCATAGTGAAATAAATGGAATAGACGAGTTTAACTTTAGATAATGGATATTTAAATTGTAAATAGTTAAAGAGGTTAAGAAATCGAAGATAGTTAAAATAAATTACTGATGTATAAGGATATAAGGAACTGATCAAAATAATGATTTATGACAGGAAAGTTAATGTAATACCACAAACATATATGTATAAACTTCTATTTGATCATATGAATGATTTACAAGTATTAAATCATGTGTATTAATGAATTGGATTGAATAGAGTTGAGAATGGGATTTAAAGGTATGAAAATCTGCATGTGGAGCTGCAGGGACAGAATAGCGACCGTAACAAGGAAGTTACGATCGTGGCAAGCTCATCGCGACCGCGACCTGGGTGCGATGGTGACTGCGAACTCTTCTACCTCATTTTGGAAGAGGTATGAACAGTCACGTGAACAGTGTCACATTTCGATCACAATGTGATATTGCAATCGCTAATAGAGAATCACAACCACGACTCTCTTCGGGGACAGAATCGAAAGAACAGCCCTATATAAGGATTTAAAGCCCTAAAATTCATTTCACCTAATTTTCTAAGTACTCTAAACTTTTTTACTCTTAAAATTCTCTCAATCTACTCCTTCTAACTTGAAGAAAGTTCATTTATTGCACTGTTAGAGGAATCTAGGGTTGGAGAACCCCTTTTCTCTTCATTTGATCAAGCATTTGGATTAAGGTATGTTAGGGTTTGTTCATCTTTTCTTCATTTCCTTTCAATTCCTCCAAATAGATGTGAGGTTATGGTAAGATTAAGTTGATTTAGCATCATTTGCATCGTTAATTAAGTTAAGGTTATAGATTATTGATTTTATTACTATTTATACATGGGTTTTCTACAGATTCTCATAGAGACCCAAGAGGAGAAGGTGATTGTGGAGATGCCCATCACTTTTGCTTATTGTAAAGAGTGATATCAAGTTATTTTGGGAATTACATTATTGAGGTGAGTGAATATTATTCTATTATGGTTGTGTTTGAACCTTAAGGCATAAATGCCTAATTCTTTCATGACCACCAATTGTTTATTGATAAATGTTATTTGAATTATCCTTTGTGATATCCCATTTTATTGTATACATGAAACCAATTGATAATTCTCCTTGATATTGAATTGATACCATTATCATTGATCCATTGATAATCTATGTTTATTGTATACCTTTATATGTTTGTGAACCGAAAACAGAAATTCATTATTCTGATGTGGGATAAAACATCAGACATTGTGCACAGTGTACTCCGGTGGATAGAGGAAAGTATCCATGTCCTAGCTAGGTAGAGCTTGTCACCATAGCCGTGAGATCTGATCAATCTTACGTAGAGATGAAGGTAAGCTTCGATAAGATGAGCCTCTACTTCGATATTGATTTGATGAGTAAGTTATATGCCTCAGTTTTCGGTAATGCCTTTTGAGCATAATGCCATTATATGAAGAACGTTAAGACATAGTTAATTAATACTCTTATTGTACTGATATGTTTCTGCTGAATATGATATGTTATTGTTATTGACCCCAATCGATTGATATTATTGAAACGATTGGTTATTGATTTCGAACCATTTGATTATTAATATTGAACCTAATGCTTATTGTTATTGAATCCAATCGTTTATTGTTATTGAACCGACTGGTTATTGTTATTGAAATATGAACCATGAACTGTTATTGTAAATCGACCTTGAATCACCAAGCTTTACAGGTTATGGTAGTATAATATTTACTCGCTGCTTTATCTCATTAGTGATTCCATTTTTCAGGTGAGTTATAGTTTATCGGTTAAGTTTCCAAGGCGTTCTTCTTCTCCAGTCCTCGGGAACTTAAGTGATTAATGTAAAGCTCACTTTTCATTATTTATTTTGTATAGATGATGATTCAAACTTAGAAGCTTCGGGCCTTTAAAGCATTAAGCTATTGTAAGATGATATTATATTAGAACTATGAATTTTATTGATGAACATGGATTAGCATGGTTGTCTGGTTTAGATCTTGGGAGATTGTATGTGATTGGATAGTATGATATTGTTAGATGATTGATTGGTAAGGTTCCTACGGGTTTTCGATGGCCTTAAGCCTACCCATGCCCTAGGATCATCGCGACTCGAAAGTTGGGCTGTGAAAAGTTTGGTATAAGAGCGTAAATTAAAGTCTAGAGTAGACTATAATAGGCTATATAAGTTGTATAAAGTAAGTAATACCATGAAGCATAGGAAATTCCACATTGTCAATTGAAGTCATCATTATGTGTAATTCCGCGTTATCCTTATGTGTTAAGAATTCTTATATGAGTTTACATGTTATTGTATAGATGCCACCAAGAAGAGGACGCCCTCCTCTTGTAGGGGACCACTTTACCTCGAAAGGAGAGCGGCATCCGATGCTACATCTATTCATGATGAACCACTGAGAAATAGAAGAAGAGTTCAACAAGAGGAAGATGATTATGTTCCACCTCCTCAAGTGGATCCCATTTAACTCTTGAGGCAAGAGGTAAGGGAGTTAAGAGAGGAGAATCAAGCTTTAAGGGAAGCTCAACAAGCTCCTCCACCTCCTTGTAGAGTACCACCGGCACCTAGGCAAGCTAGAGCCCTTCCACCTCCATAAGTCCCTATGTATGATAGAAGGGAGAGAAGAGTAATTGATGAAGGTGGGGTCTCTATACAAGACTTTAAGAGACTTAAGCCTCCAGAATTCAAGGGTGAGAAAGGTGAAGAACCTCAAGAATTTCTTAAGAAGATGGATAAGTTGGTCCGATGATTACCATGCTTCGATGCAAAGGTAATTGAATTAGTGGGTCTTCAACTTGAAATGGACGCTTGGGATTGGTATCCAAGAGATTTAGAGGAGAGGTTATATGGTGATAATTCTCCTATTTGGGCTAATTTCAAGCAAAAGTTTATGGATCAATTCTTGGTAGAAGGGGAGAGACAGAATAGGGCCCTACAATTTGAACAATTGAGACAAAAACCAGGGATGTCTGTATCTGAGTACATTAGGGAATTCAATCGCCTTAGCAAGTTTGCTCCCTACATAGTTCCTACTGAAGCTAGCAGAGTGGAGAGATTCAGAATGGGGATGATAGCACCATTGTATAATTCATTTCTCCCGGTAGATTTTCCTTCAATGGCCAAGTTAATTGATAAGGCTAAGTTGATGGAAGCAAGGCATAAGATAGAAATAGCAGCTAGAGTAGAAAGAGACTAGAGGATTAAGAATAAGAATAAAGGGCAAGATTGTCACGCCCCGAACCCGAAGGCACGTGACCGGCACTAGGGAACGGGAAAGCTTAAGGCTTCTAGAACCCGTAGTAAGCCTGACTGCTCCATAGACGACAAAACTGCAAAGTGACAGCTGTAACTGTCACAAACTAAGGGCTATGGGCCCACCTGTTAAGCAGAACCTGGTAAAAATTTCATATTAAAGCCACTCAGGGCTATCAACTCAAACATATCAATTTTCTTATTAA
>CATKHJ010543141.1:0-17283 GCA_949750685.1 Vernicia montana
TTTTTTTTTTATTATCATGAATAAGGCCGAATCTTGCTTTTTGTTAGTTTTTCAAGCTTTCTGTTCCTGGGATTGTTTCTACCTGTTGAAGTTCGAGATTTTTGGGCTCAATCTAGTGTATTTTATTGGCGATTATGCCGTTCTTTCCTACGGCCAGGTTCGTCTCTCTCTTCTTGATGCTTTCTCTTCGATCTGGTGGAGGGATGGTCAAAGGAGAGAGAGGGAAGAGGTAATTGAAGAAGATGGTGGTACTATGAGCTTGGGACGAGGTAATCTATGGTTCAGTATGGCCGTCTTTGCTGCAGAAGCTTTTTTCATCTGAATCTGGCGGTTTGAGCTAGAAGATGGAAGCTTCTGTTTGTATGAACCTAACCTTTGGTGGTGGTTCTGGCTATACTAAGGAAGTATCGATTTTTGTGGGAAATCCTTCTGCTTCCCTCCATCGTTCATCATCGAGCTTCAACCTTTTATGGCTACCGGTGACCTGTTCATCCAGACAGGCGGTGATCAGAGTGGCCAATAGGGTGGGAAGTTGTTCAGGGGAGGGGGTTCTTCAAGGGCAAAATTGTAATAAATCATTTGTAGGCCTCTGGACTGTTTATGTTGTGGGCTGCATGCCCAATGTTCAAAATCCAATTTTGAGACAGTTTTTTTTGGATCTTAGATCCAAATTTAATCTATTTGAATGGGTTTTCCTTGCTTATGTATACTTCGTTTGTACTTTCCTGAACTTTAAGCTCTTTTAATGTTCACTAATCTCTTCTTTGGGGGAAAAAAAAAAAAAAAGAAAAAATGAGAAGAATTTTTTTGTCATGAAATCTCTGACCTCTTGTAATTTATATACTAATCCACTCCTTTTGTATTGGGATCCGAGCTTACCATCATTCTTTTTTTTTTTTTTTCCCCACCAAAGCTTACCGCCATTCACCAAATTAAAATGGTAAGTATATTGGATTGGTTAAATATACTTTAAAAATTTTAAATATATTTTATTTTATTTTTGTGAGTAATAAAATTATTATAATGCTCATAAAATATTTTATTTGTTAAACATTATGAGTATTAAATATTAAAAAATGCTCTTTATATATAACACCAAATTAAAAAAAAAGTTTGTTATCATTTTTAAATAAATATAATATTTTAAATTAAAAAAATACCAATAAAATAAAATAAAAGCTAAAAAATGTGTATATATATATATGAGAGCTTTTTATTTTTTGTTTTTTTTTAATGTGTTATAGATTTTTTTTTTGAATATATATATAGAGAGCACTTTTTAACATTTAATATTTATAGTTTTTAACAAAGAAAAGATTCTACGGGTACTATAATAATGTCTTTTTCAACATATAATGTTTATAATTTTTTTAAAGAAATTTTTTTATGGGTATTGTAATAATTTTATTACACATAAAAATAAAAATAGAATGTATTTAAGATTTTTAGAATGTATTTAATTAGTGGTGGATTTTAGGGGGTGGGGTGGCAGTTGCTCCAAAAACTTTTGAAAAATTTTTAATATGCATTGAAATGTGACCTAAATTTTTCGAAAAATAACTTTCGTTCATCCATTTTATTTAAAGTTTTAATATTATTCCCTACAATTATGAGACTAGATCCGCCATTGTATTTAACCAATCCTTATTGCGAAACTTCTTATATTTAGCTCCATAGAAATTTGAAAGTAATTGAAAGGTTTAGTGAGGTTGCACAAAACAATTAATATAATCTATCAAACTAAACCAATCTAATTCGATGCAATTTAAAAACCATTATTTTATACCTTTATGATTCGAATTGGTTTAGAAATACAATCAAACTAAACTTTCTATGATTTGAATTGGTTTTGAAATATAATCATACCAAAATTTTCTGTTTGATTGTGCTTTAAACATGGCAAAAACTATTAAAACCTAATATGAATTAAATTTGGCTACACTAATCAGGCTAATAAAGACCCACAAGCGCCTTACGATTAGATTTGATCATGGGTCGGGGGCTTGGCTCGCCCACCCGACAAAATACTGGGCTTGGGTGGGGAGTTTTCCTTAAAACTCAACTCAAGCCCAAAAAGTTCACTTTTATATTGGTTGAGCCTGTGATTAATCAAATTTTACTAGACTCGACTCGATCATTATATTATTTTATATAAATATATATTATACATAAAAATAAAACGCTAGAATCATTAGTAGAACACAAGACCTCTCCTATTTCCTAAATTCTACATTAACCACCAGAACACACAAACAAATTTGTTAAATTTGTACGCTAAATTATATTTAAAGTTTTTAATATATTTTATACTATATTTAATTTTAAATTAATTGAGTTATATATTTAAATTTAATTCTTATTAGATGTACTATATATTTTTAGATTTTTTCTTATAATTTATATTATTCTATTATTTACTAAAATTTTATATACTCTTAAATTTAATTCAAATAGAATTTTATATAATTTCAAAAAATTAAGGAATGTTATTGCGGGTCGGGTTGAATGAGCCTGAGAATGTACATTTTAATCAGGTCCATATTTACATAGTGAACGAGGCTCGAGCAATTAGATTGAAGTGGGGCTTAATCTTAATAAAAAATAAGGTAGCTCGATCAAGTCCGACCCAAACCCGACTTGCCGGCAATTTGATCGTGTCTACTTAGTATCAAATGACTTGCCTAACCATTGGCAAAAAAAAAAAAAAAAAAAAAAAATAAATAAATAAATAAATTGACTCGCTTAACAAAAGCTTGTCAAGGAATCATTAGAACATCAAATAAACAATCAAAATCGTTATGAAGCCAAATCATACCACATAAACAAAATTCGGTATTAACTTTTGTTTACTGATTTATTCAATTAAACGAAATGTACCAACATTTATTAACAAATGAACAATATCATAAGGTCAAAAATTAATTAGGAGAAGGAAACTACTTGCATGAATGACAATGATTAGCAACATTTATATAAATATACTGAAAAGAAAATGAATTAAAGGAAGTCTTTATGGAGAGCCTAGCCCTTGGGCTCTTCAAATCGCAAGACGATCTGAAGGCAATGGGCATCATAGATAAGGGTGGCAATTGGGTTGGGTCATTTCGGGTTTTTTTTTTTTTTTGGGTGGGTTCGAGTCGGATCACTGCAAGTTGTGTTCGAGTTTCAGGTGAACCATTGGGTTGGGTTGATGATTAGGAATGATTTTGAGTCGAGTTCAGGTCGCTTTCAAATTTAGCTTTGAAAATAAATTTTAGGGTCGAGTCGGGTTAGATCATGATAAATTCTTTAATAAAAATAAAATTTTCACATAGGCAAATGAGAAACCCTAACATACCTTGACTTAGAATGCTTGAACAAATGAAGAGGAAATGAGTTATTCAACCCTAGATATCTTTAATCATGCAATAAATGATCTTCCTTGATCATTAATGAAGTTAGATTGAGAGAAATTTGAGAGAAGATATGTTTAGAGAGTCTAAAATGTCGGGTGGAAATGAGTTTGAGGCTTTAAAATCATTATATGCACAGTTGAATCCCAATTCTACCCAAAACGCAGGTTACGTGCGCAACTTTTGAAGTTACAGCCGTAACCTGTATGTCATGGGCACAACTTTTGAAATTACGGCCAAAATCACAAGTTCTCGCTACTGTTCATGCTATTGTTCTCTCTCAGTTCACCCCCACAACCTTGAAGTTCACAGTTACAATTTATGAGGTTGCGGCCGTAACCTTCAAAGTTACGACTGTAACTTTCATCCAGTAACGATTCCTTTTTTTCTTTATTAAAGTTACCGCCGCAATCCTTATGGTCTCCGCCGTAACATGCATGTTACAGCCATAATACTAATGTTACCACCGTAACCTTCTTCCATCATCAAAATCTTGTCATTCTCAAACTTCTAATCAAACTAACTCATCAATACACATATATATCAATTGAAAATCATTCCTATTATCACATAGAGGTTCATACATGAATTTTCGGGGTATTACATTCTTCTCCCCTTATAGAAAATTCGTCCTCGAATTTACATATACATATCATATACATGGCATAAACACAAGCTATATAAAGAACAAATGGGGATACTTGTGTATCATGTCTTGTTCATCTTCCCAAGTACATTCATCATAATCATGATTCTTCCAATAAACTTTCACTAATGATATTTCTTTATTTTGAAACTTTTTCACTTGTCGATCGACGATCGAAATTGGGGCTTCTTCATATGACAAATCCTTATCCATTTCCATTTCTTGAGGTTGAAGAACATGGGATGGATTCAGTACATATTTCCTTAGCATCGATACATGAAACACTGGATGTACATGGACTAAGCTCGGAGGAAGAGCTAGCCTATACGATACATTGCCAATCTTATCCAATATCTCAAATGGCCCAATGTACCTTGGAGAAAGTTTACCTTTCTTTCCAAACCTCATCACACCTTTCATAGGAGAAATCTTTAAGAAGACATGATCTCCTATAGAAAAATTAACATCCTTCCGCTTCGGATCTGCATAGCTCTTTTACCTGCTAAAGGCCGTCTTCAATCTTTCTCTGATGATTGGCACTTTCTCTGAAGTTTCCTTAATCAAATCCGGCCCTTCCACATACTTGTCACCAACTTCCATCCAACATACCAGCGATCTACATTTTCGACCATATAATGCTTCATACGGTGCCATGCTGATGGTGGAATGATAGCTGTTGTTGTAAGCAAACTCTATCAAAGGTAAGTACTTGTCCCAATTCCCACCAAAAGCAAGCACACACATACGTAACATGTCTTCCAATGTTTGAATGGTTCGTTCGGATTGTCCATCCATTTGTGGGTGAAAAGCAGTACTGAAATTTAGTTGTGTGCCCAATGCTTCTTGTAACTTTTGCCATAATCTAGATGTGAATTGAGTATCTCTATCCGAGATGATGGATATTGGCACTCTATGTAAGCTCACTATCTTGTCCAAGTACAACTGAGTATACTGAGCTGCAGTGTAAGTGGTCTTCACTTCTAGAAAATGGGCTGACTTGGTTAATCTATCCACAATCACCCAAATGGAATCATAACCCCTCGAAGTCCTTGGCAATCCGACTACGTAGTCCATCGTGATACATTCCCATTTCCATTCTAGCAATTTGATCTCTTGCAGAAGACCTGAAGGTTTTTGATGCTCAAACTTGACTTGTTGACATGTCAAGCAAGAAGACACAAAAGTAGCTACATCTTTCTTTATACCAGGCCACCAATAACAATCTCTCAAGTCATGATATATCTTGGTTGTACCTAGATGAATACTATATGGAGCTTGATGTGCTTCTTTCATTATCCTTTCTCTAAGTCCATCCACATTCGGTATATATAACCGATTCCCTTGCATCAATACATTCTCTTTCAACTGGAATTCTGTTTCTTAGCCTTCTTGAACTTCTTTCTTCAACTTAACCAGTGAATGATCATTGTCTTGCAATGTCTTTATCTCATCAATTAACAAAGGTCTTACTTGAAAGTGTGCCATAAGCACTTGAGATTCGAAAATCTCCAATTTCAATCCCTTGTTGAATAATTCTTTCAACTCTTTAACTAGTGGCTTTTTCCCTGATGCAATGTGAGATAGGCTTCCCATTGATTTTCGACTCAAAGCATCCGCAACAACATTAGCTTTGCCTAGATGGTAATGAATCTGACAGTCGTAATCCTTTAGCAACTCCACCCATCTTCTTTGCCTTAGATTTAAATCTCTTTGTTTCAAGATGTACTGGAGACTCTTGTGATCGGTCTAGATTTCACACTTCTCACCATAGAGGTAATGCCTCCATATCTTGAGAGCAAAGATCACTGCTGCCATTTTCAAGTCATGCGTAGGATAGTTCATTTCATGCTTTTTCAACTGTCTCGAAGCATATGCAATGACTTTCTCGTGTTGCATAAGGACACATCCCAATCCTACTTTTGAAGCATCACAGTAGATTGCAAACCCTTCTGTTCCTTCTGGTAATGCAAGTACTAGAGCTGTAGTGAGACATGTCTTGAGTTATTGAAAACTCTTCTCACAATCATCATCCCAAATGAAATTCACTTTCATCCTAGTTAACTTGGTCATTGAAAAGGCTATCTTGGAGAAATCTTTGACAAAATCTCCTATAATACCCTGCCAAATCAAGGAAACTACGGATCTCTATCAAATTTGTCGGTCTAGGCCAACTTGACACTGCTTCAATCTTTTTTTGGATCAACTTTAATCCCATCCTTACTTACTACATGCCCTAAGAAGCACACATGATCAAGCCAAAACTTACACTTCGACAGTTTGGCATACAACTTGTTCTCTCTCAAGGTCTGTAATGCCATCTTCAAATACTCTTCATGTTCTTCTTGTCCTTAGAATAAATGAGGATGTCATCGATGAAGACTATCACAAATTTATCCAAGAAAGGCATGAACACTTTGTTCATTAAATCCATAAAAGTCACAGGAGCATTGGTTAAGCCGAAAGGTAACACTGTGAACTCATAGTGGCCATATCTTTTTCTAAAAGTAGTCTTACAAATGTTCTCATTCTTGATCTTGAGCTGATGATAGCCCGATCTGAGGTCAATCTTGAAAAAACAACTTGCACCTTGTAACTAATCAAACAAGTCATCAATCCTTGGCAAATGATACTTGTTCTTGACAGTTAACTTATTCAACTGCCGATAGTCTATGCAAAGGTTCATAGATCCATCCTTCTTCTTTACAAAGAGAATCGGTGCACCCCATGGCGAACTTCTTGGTCTAATGAACCCCTTGTCCAATAGATCTTGCAATTGTGCTTTCAACTCTTTCAATTCTATGGGTGCCATTCAGTAAGGAGGAATAGACACTAGTTGTGTGCCTGGAAGAAGTTCAATGTTGAACTCTATTTCCCTCTCCAGTGGCAATTCAGGCAATTCATCAGGAAACACATCCGGAAACTCACTAACTATCGGTATTTGATGAACCTCAGTAGGAGTATTCCGTGTGTCCACAACATGTGCCAAGTATCCTCTACATCCCTTCCTCAATAACCTTCTTGCTCCAATAGTAGATATGAGATTAGAAGGAACATCACTTCTATCCCTTTGATACACAAATGCATTTTCCCCATCTTTCTTGAACTCGATCTTCTTCTCATGACAATCAATGTGTGCATGGTGTTGAGACAACCAATCCATGCTAAGAATAATATCGAACTCCAACACTTCTAATTTGATTAAATTACTCGGAAGTTTCCTCCTGCCAATCTCTATTACACATGTAGGATACTCATGATGTACATCTATCACTTCACCTAGGGGAGCAGATACTTCTAGGGGAACTTGCATTCTCTCTCTATTCTTTCGTACCTTTCTTGCAAAACATGGTGACACAAAAGAGTGTGTGGCACCAGAATCAAATAAGACACGTGCATGAATGCCTTGGATAGGAATAATACTTGTCACTGTAGTGTTAGCTGCTCTAGCTTCTTGTTGGTTCACTACAAATACTCTCCCCTTTCCTTTGTCTGCTGCAGTGGATCTTGTACCAGATGATTGTCCTACTTCTCTTCTATGGCCATAAGAACCCCTTGCTTCTGGTCTAGCCATCTGAACTGTAGGATATGAGGCTGTAGGTGTGCCATGATGTACTTTCCTCTCAGGGCAATCCTTGATGTAGTGGCCCATCTAACCACAAGCTAAACATGCACCCGAGGCAAAACTGCAAGTACCCACATGCCTCTTCCCACACTCAATACAAGTGGGATTCATGAAATCCTGGTATAAGGTCCTTGGTGCACTGTAACTCACAGGTGTAAAAGCCACAGAGGTAGTACGGGTTTGGCCTCTCTCTTGGTCTCCCCCTCTTGGTTGGCTATGCACTGTGGAAGAAACTGGAGCCTCAGATACTTGCAGTGGCATACTGTTTCCCCCTTGCCTTTCTTGACTACCTTAACCCCTGTTCTTGTTCTTATTCTTCTACTCTCTCTCAACTCTAGCAGCTCTCTCTATCTTGTGTCTATCCTCCATCATCTTGGATTTATCAATCAACTTAGCCAAGGTAAGGAATTCTACTGAAAGAAAAGCATTGTACAGTGGAGTGATCAATCCCATCCTAAACCTCTCCACTTTACTTGCCTCATTAGGAACAATGTAAGGAGCAAACTTGCTAAGTCTATTAAACTCCTTAGCATACTCCGACACAGTCATTCCCGGTCTTTGCCTCAGCTGCTCAAACTGTAAGGCCCTATTCTGTCGTTCCACTTCAGCTAGGAACTGATCTATAAGCTCTTGCTTAAACATAGCCCATGTAGGAGGATTCTCACTGTAGACCCTCTCTTCCATATCCCTTAAGTACCATTGCCATGCTTCCTTATCCAATTGTAGACCTACCAATTCTGTCACCCTTGCATTAGAATAAGGCAATCTACGGACTAGCTTGTCCATCTTCTCAAGAAATTCTTGAGGTTCCTTACCATCTTCCCCAGCAAACTCTGGAGGCTTTAGTCTTTTGAAATCTTGGATGGAAACCCCACCATCATCAAATACTCTTCTCTCCTCTCTATCCTGTATAGGCAATAGCGGAGGAGGAGGAGCCCTTACCTCCCTAGGTGCCTTTGGTACAACTGGTGGAGGTAGAGGAGGAGCTTGTTGAGCTTTCCTCAAAGCTTGATTCTCTTCTCTCAATTGCCTTATCTCCTCCCTCAAGAGTTCAATGGGATCTACTTAAGGAGGTGGCATATATTCATCTTCATCTTGTTGCACTCTTCGCCTATTTCTAGGTGGTTCATCATGGATAGATGCAGCATCAAATGCCGCTCTCCTTCTGGGGCGTTGAGGTCCCCTACAAAGAGGAGGTCGTCCTCTTCTTGGTGGCATTTATACGATAACATGTAAACTTATATAAGATTTCTTAACATATAAAGATACAAGAAATTTCATATAAACGATGACTTCAATTGACAATAAGGAATTTCCTATGCTTCATGGTAATTCTTATACTATACAACTCATATAACTTATTAGAGTCTACTCTAGACTTTAGCTTACGCTCTGATACCAACCTTGTCACGATCCGACTTTCGAGACGTGACGATCCTAGGGCATGGGTAGGCATAAAGCCAACGAAAACCCGTAGGAACCTTGACATACAATCATCTATCAATATCCTGCAATCCAATCACTTACAATCTCCCAAGATTTAAACCTGACAATCATGCTTGATTCATATTCATCATTTGCATTCATACTTCATATTCATCAATAATCATATCTTAAGTCATCTAGCATATTACATCATTCATGAATCAAAGCCTTAAAGGCCAAAAGAATATTCATTCATTACATGTACCTTCAATACGCTTATCCTTCATACATTTACCATGAAGCATCTAAAGGTTTGAATCATCATTATCCATACAATTAATCAAAAATAAAGGAATTGAGCTTTACATTGATCACCAAAGTTTCCGAGGATTGGAGAAGAAGAATGCCTTGGAAACTTAATTGATAAACTATAGCTCATATGAAAAATGAAATCACTAATGAGATAAAGCAGTGAGTAATAATTATACTACCATACTTGTGAGGCTTGGTGCTTCAAGGATGGCTTACAAGAAGGATTCATGGTTCATACAATAACAATAACCAATCGATTCAATAACATCAAGCGATTGGGTTCATTAACAATAATTAACATGTTTAATATCAATAAATCATGGGTTTCATTCATCATATACATATCATGTTTAGCAGAAATAGCAATAACTTGAATAGAGGTTCATAAATCTTAACGTTCCCCATGATAAATGGCATTTGCTCAAAGGCATTACCGAGAACTGAGACATAGAACATATTCAATCATGAACAAGGGAGGTAGAGGCTCTTCTTTACGGAGCATACCCTTATCTCTACGCAAGATTGATCAGATCTCACGGCTAGGACACCATAGCCCTTCCTAGCTAGAGCTTGGATACTTTACTCTATCCAACGGAGTACATTGTGCACAATGCCTGATGTCTTGCCCCACATCAGAGTTGGGATTTTCTGCTTGGGTTCATGGTCATGGATATTTATACAAAAGGAATCATGGATCATAGGTCATGATCATATATGGGTTCTTAAGAGATTCATATCATGGTCATACAATAATCATGGTCTTGGTTCATTCATAGTTCATGGAAACAATGGAATTGATATCACAAAAGGATATTTAACAATAATTAACAATCATTTGGTAGTTCATGAAAGAATTAGGCAATTATGCCCCATAGTTCAAAACACAATCATAATAGTATAAGTTTCACTCACCTTAATCTATGAAAACCCCAAAATGGCTTGCAATCAAACTCTAGAGCAAGCAAATGTGGTAGTCACAACCTCCATCATTATCATCTCTTCTATCTTTAGGAGGAACTACATAACCCAACCATAGAAATAGCAATTAATTCAATAATCTATAGACTTGACTCAATTAATAATGCTAATGATACTATCTTAACTTAACTTAATCATAATCTTAAGCCCACTTGAAAGAATTGAAAGGGAAATGAGAAACCCTAACATACCTTGACTTAGAATGCTTGAACAAATAAAGATGAAATGGGTTATTCAATCCTAGATATCTTTAATCATGCAATAAATGATCTTCCTTGATCATTAATGAAGTTAGATTGAGAGAAATTTGAGAGAAGATATGTTTAGAGAGTCTAAAATGTCGGGTGGAAATGAGTTTGAGGCTCTAAAATCATTATATGCATAGTTGAATCCAGATTCTGCCCAAAACGCAGGTTATGGGCGCAACTTTTAAAGTTATAGCCGTAACCTGTATGTCATGGGCACAACTTTTGAAATTACGGCCAAAATCACAAGTTCTCGCTATTGTTCACGTTACTGTTCTCTCTTAGTTCACCCTCGCAACCTTGAAGTTTACGATCACAATTTATGAGGTTGTGGCCGTAACCTTCAAAGTTACGACCGTAACTTTCATCCAGTTATGATTCCTTCTTTTCTTTATTAAAGTTACCGCCGCAATCCTTAAGGTCACCGCCGTAACCTGCATGTTACAACCATAATCCTAATGTTACCACCATAACCTTCTTCCATCATCAAAATCTTGCCATTCTCAAACTTCTAATCAAACTAACTCATCAATACACATATATATCAATTGAAAATCATTCTTATTACCACATAGAGGTTCATACATGAATATTCGGGGTATTACAACAATCCCCAAGGTGAGAACTCAATTTAAATACACTCACTCATCTTCTTCCAAGGGAGGTGGTAAGCAGTGGTAGAACACTATTCTCACTCAAATACCTCTAAGCTATTACTTTTAAAATGCATTCACTGACTTAAATATCAAAGGGCCTGTGCCAGGTTGAAGACTTGGCTCTCTAATACTTGTTTTCATAGCTTTACTCTTCTCTTGTAGGCCCTTGGCCCAAAGATAAAGCAATCCAACTTTTAGGTGATCCAAGTCTAACACCTCTAGCTCAATTCTGGTGATAGATGGCCTTAAAGCTCGGGATCTGCCAGGAAAAACTCCATCACTTACTTCTTTTGGAATAACTTTATACGAATTTTCGTAATTACTTGTTTTTTTCTTTTAACTGGAAATTGCAGTACTAGTTTACTCTTGTGCATTCAATTCTGGATGCTACAAAAGGAAATGCCTTATTATTTAGAGGAAATTACACTATCTACCCAATTTTTCCTCTTTTTTACATTTATATGCCCCACATAAAAAACTTATAAATTTGCTAATTCTTTTTTACTCTTGTACGTTTTTTGTCTTGTTGTGTTTATTTCTTTACCCTATTTTGTTAAAAGATTGACTTGAGTTTACTTTATTCTTTATTTTTCTTTCTTTTTTTCCTTTGTTTTAAAACTTCACAGTCCACGATTTTGACTCTTTGTTACTCTTTTTTTTCCCTTTTTTTTTTTTTTCATTTTCGCATCAGTTATTGCTTGAATTTTAATATATTGCAATTATTTTCCACTTTTCTTCATCTTCATGTCTTATCTGTTGCATGCAATTCGATTTGTTTATTTTTATATTGTATCTTCCATTTTTTTTTAAATTTTTTATTGTTTTTTGATATTATGGTGTAAATCCCAACTTTAAATTCACAGCAAAAAACCCATTGTTAACGGAATCGAGCAAACCAGTAAAGAACTGAAAAAAAATAAAAAAAAAATTACTTTCAAAAAATGAGAACTGCCCGTGATGATTGGGACATTTGATCTACATATACTTTCAGCTTCATTTTTATCTTCTCTGCCACTTTATCAATCGTTTGGTGATGTTTGATTTACCAGTTTCTCTGTTTCTAGTTTCAGTTTTTAAAAAGCTTATCTTTTGGGTTGCACATTGAGTGAACAGTGAACTTGGACTTTCACCACCTCTCAGGTGAATTTTCTACAGTTTGTAAAGTTCGAAACAGGCCAAATGAAATCGTGTACTTTAAGTAAAGATGTGGTTGATTATATTTATATTTTGGAGTGCCACTTGTAGTTATATACAAGGAGAAGACAACTTTATTGTAGAGCCTCTATTTTTGTTAACATTTCTATTTTTTCTGTTATTTTGAGTATATGTTTGGTTTATTTTATTTATATATTTGGTTGATTTGATGTATATGTTTAGTTGATTTTTTATACTCAGAATATATTAAGAGTATATCATTTACTTTTATTATAATCATTTTTAATTCAATATTTTTTTTACAGATTTTGAAATAATAAATTAATTAACAACTTAGTTTTTTCAAATTTTACTGAAATATATTAAATGTATACAAAATATATTGAATGAATATCATTTTGAATTAGAATATCAATTTTAAAAATGAACAATAAAAATTTAACAAATATATACTAAACATATACCTAACATATACTCAAAATATACCCAACATATACCATTTCACTGAAAAACTTAAAAATGTAAAAAAATTTGCTGAAAATATTATTTTTGGAAAAAAAATGGTCAAAGAGAATATTTTTGTAAGAAAATTAATAAAAGAGTAAAAATGTAATATTAAAATCTTTTTTAGACATTTATGTAAAAATCTCTATTATTTATTTCTTAAGACTCAAATCCACCTAACTCATTTAAAATAAGGAAATATTTTAACTTAATTAATTCAGATACAGATGCATCAATCATTTTTTTTTTACGTAGTTTAATTAGTTTTAATTGCTAGGAAATTACCACAATTAATTTCCACGCACGTGTAAATAATATTCAACCAAATGAAAACCATCTATTCCTTCTAGTTCCTCCAACTTTTCTTCTCCCCCTTTTCTTCACTTTTTCTTGTACATTATATTATATTATATTATGTTATAAGATAAACACTTTATTATTGAGCTACATGTAAATTAAATCAATAAGGGTCTCAAATTTTTTACAACTTATATATGTATCAATAGATTTTTATTTTTATTTTTTACTTATAATCTAAATCTATATGTATTATATATATAATAAAAATTATGTATAGTTGTTTAGAAAATTTTTCACTATATATCAAATAACTCTTTTAAAAATTAAGTTTATATGAAGTCACTTCATTAATTTTTTTCCACATCATTATATTTTTTTAGGTCCCAATTAAAATTTATATTTACTAATATATATAATATATTTTTATCATTCTTTTAGATTGGCCCATATAAATTTAGCTCTTTATATTAATATTCAAAATTATCAAAAAATAATGTTTATGTTTAATAAAATAATAATAATATATAATTTGTGTATATTAAAATATTTTAAAAAATAAAAATAAAAATAAAATATAAAATTTTACGCAAAATACGAGTGTATGACTAGTTATATATAAAAGTCAAGTTTTGATGCTCATACTTTTCTTTTGAAAGAAAAAAGAAATTTATAACCATATGTTATTTTTTATATAGATAAATCTATACATTTTAACCTTGGGAGCGTTACCAATTTCAAATCAGAAAAATATTTGCAAAACTCTATCCTATATTTCACATATATATATAATTTTAGTAAATTTCAGCTTTTGTCTATTGTCAATACTTTCTTGCTTAATTTGCAATCCTTCTGCATCAACTCTGACCCCAGCTTAGTGGACCCTCCAATATTTTGTTCTTTTTGATCACGAAAGAGACTCTTCAAAAGACTTTGGTCACTCTAAATTTAGTCAAGTTTTTCCTTCATAAACTTATCATTCCTACTACAATTAGAAAATTGACAAACAAAAAAACAATCCTTTGAAATTAAAATTTTAATTAAAAGGAGATAAAAAGCAAACTTATTTATTAACTATATTAGTCAATAAAATTAACAGTTACTATATATACATTTTACATATAGTTCGAATCTCCCTGATAAAATTAATATTAAAAAAAAATTAACTTATATATTGAATGCATATTTTCTTAAATGAATTAATAAAGATCAAACTCTAATTAATTCCTTTTCCTAGAAGAAAATAAAAAAGTAAAAAAAATAAATGTTAGATATTTTTTTTTTCCCGCTAATAGCATATTTGATTAACGGTTGATACTCAATGGTTGAAGGACTAAATACTAATAATGCTAAAATTTTTAATTTTTAACTAATTTTAAATTGTTAATAAGTATATTTTAAAATGTTATTCCAAACATTAAATTTATCTCTTTATACTAAAAGAGAGAGAAAAACAAGGAGGAACCTACAATATTTACAAGTGCAGTATGTTGGGAATTTACTCAAATTTCCTATATGCCAGATTTATGAGAGAGAGCAAAAATAATAAACAACACATAATTTACGTGGTTCGGAACAAATTTGCTTACTCCACGAGCTGCTGTAGAATTTTTACTAAAGGGAGAAAAATATACAGTGTTTACAACATTTATAACTTAAGAAAATTGCTCTCAATTTTCTTTCAACAAATCTCAACTCTCTGTACCTCACCACACTCTTTATTTTTCACAACTTCACACTACAAAAAAATGAAATGTAAAGGATTTATATAGGCTTTAAAGAAAAATTTGGTTGGTGGAATTTAGGTAAGAATTTAGGCAATTGTTAGGCACCTCCTTTGACAATTGCCTAAGTTAGGCACCTCCTTTGACAAAATTGGGTTGGTGGTCTATTTCTTTGACAATCTCCCACTTGAAGAATGATTTCAATTTTTCTTCACACCTCAATCAATGCAACAACTCTTTCTAGTCTCGTTATTGTTACAGGCCAACTGAAGTTGAACACAATTTCAGTTTGTCGATAGTCACCGACTTTGTTAACATGTCAGCCGGATTCTTACTTCCTTGGATTTTCTCCAGTCTTAACACCTCATCCTCTAACAGAGATCTGATGAAGTGATAACGAAGTCCAATATGCTTGGTTCTAGAATGAAATGCTAAGTTCTCCGCCAAGTGTATTGCGCTCTGACTATCATTGTGCAGAACATTCTTCTCTTGTTTGAATCCCAGCTCAGTTAACAAACCTTGAAGCCATATCATCTCTTTATTAGCTTCAGTCACTACTACATACTCAGCCTCTGTAGTGGATAGAGTGACAATTGATGTGCCTAAATGCACACTAACAACTGCAAGTGTACATGTCGTTATCAAGTAATAAAGTGACGAGTGAGTATCATTTCCCACGAGGAATGCTTATAATTATTAGCACAAACTTCAACTATTGTCTAGTGAATATCAATTGAGGATAATTAAAACTAAAACTGAACTTATACTAAAACATGAGAAGATTGATATGAAGGGATATTAGGTGCAAGCGCAGCGGAAATAGTAGGTTTGTGAAATCTTAAACGTTTTAAAATTTCACAACACCTTGTGGGTGGTTCTAATAAACATTCAAGCAATATTTTAATTAATGTGTAAAACACATATGCAAGAAAAGAAAGAACAAGCGGTAATCGAATTACCTCTTGAAGCCAAGACTTTCGATTATTCTTTTTTCTATCAAAGCTCCCCAAGCGTGAAGCTTCTAGAATTTCCACACCAAGCTTTCTCTATCAAGCTCCCTTTGGTTTCCTTAGATGTTCTTGAATTCCTCTCTTTGGTTGTCCAAATGAAATCAAGATCTACTTTGGTAAACCTTCGGTGTTTGGATTTCTTTTATGTTCTATGGATTATTCAACACTTTTCAAGAAACTTTTGTTCTTTCACAAAGAACAAATGATTAGAAATCAAGAACAAGTAAAATGAAGAACACTTCTTCTTTTTCCTTTTCTCTCAACTCTAAACTCTTTCTTAAAGAAGAAGATGAATAGTAAATCAATCTCTCTACAAAAACAATCATAAAAAAACTCTTTATAGCTTTTACAACTTTTGTTAAAGTAAAAGAAGTCATTTTGAAATTGAGTTGCTCTTTTTGACTTTAAGACAATAAAGAAAATGCCCATTGTATCTCTTTGGGTTAAATGACAATTTCATACAAGTCTTTGGATGAAAATTACATTGTGAGCTTGGTTAGAAAATTTCTAACCCCTAAACCTATCTAATAAGCTTTTAGGGTTATGGATTTTCTTAACCCCTAAACCACATCATATGGGCTTATGGTCATTTGAAGATTACTAACCCCTAAACCTTGTAAATGGACTTTAGTGTTATAGATTTATTCCACACCAAGCTTCCTCTTTCAAGCACCCTTTGGTTTCCTTTGATTAATTGATTCCCTTTCTTTGGATATCCAATTGAAATCAATAACTTCTTTAGGCGAACTAAGAGTGATTGGATTTCTTTTGGTTTTCGATGGATTAGTCAAGTCTTTTCAAGAAACTTTTGTTCTTTCACAAAGAACAAAAAGTTTGCTATGAAGAACAACGAAAAAGAAGAACACTTCTTCTTTTTCTTTTTCTCTAAACTCTAAACCCTTTCCTGAACAAGATGATGAATTGGCAATGCTCTCAAGGAGAGTGAAGGAGATCATCAAAAGCAAAAATAAAAGATCCTTTAGAAGGCTTCCTTCCAACACTACCTCAAATGCCAACTCCAACAATGAAAAGAAAAGTGAAGTCACTTGCTATGAATGTGGAAAGCAAGGACACATCAAACCGGAATGTCCCAAGCTTAAAAAGAAGAAGAAGTGGGACAAGAAAAAGAAGAAGAACTTCAAAGCTACATAGGATGAGGACTCTTCCAATGATGAAAAAGAGGAAGAGGTTGCAAATCTATGCTTCATGGCTTTGGAGGACTCTTCAAATGAGGTATTCTCTACATCTCTTTCTTGTAATGATTTAAATAATAGTGATGATAATGTAGATAATGATGAGATATTAGAAGTTATGGTT
>CATKHJ010543186.1:0-10344 GCA_949750685.1 Vernicia montana
GGTGCGGCCATCTTCAAGCTGCTTGCCGGCGAAGATCAACCTCTGTTGGTCCGGTGGAATTCCTTCCTTATCTTGGATCTTAGCCTTGACGTTGTCGATCGTGTCAGAACTCTCAACCTCGAGAGTAATCGTCTTACCGGTGAGGGTTTTAACGAAAATCTGCATACCGCCGCGGAGACGGAGGACAAGGTGGAGCGTTGACTCCTTTTGAATGTTGTAATCAGCCAAAGTACGGCCGTCTTCAAGCTGCTTGCCAGCGAAGATCAGCCTTTGCTGATCGGGAGGAATTCCTTCCTTGTCTTGGATCTTGGCCTTAACATTATCGATAGTATCGGAACTCTCAACCTCGAGAGTTATGGTCTTGCCTGTGAGGGTTTTGACGAAGATCTGCATATTGGAAAATCAAATTGAAAGGAAAATCGAATTGCTTAATAGAATAGAGATGAGGAGGATAACGGAAGATAGCGAGTTTATATAGGGGAAATTAGCCGACTCAATGGAATTTCAAATCATTCTTGGTAAAGAAAATTAGCGGTCAAGTTTGATTGGTGGAGGGTTTATGGACAAGAATCTTCCACCTGATTTTCTGGAATAATCTAGTTGATTGCCTATTTTTAACCTTCTCTTGTTTGTTTTTATATTTTCTTCTAAAAAAAAATTAAATTATTAATTAATCAATATATATTTTTCATGCTAATTAATTATAATTATAATTATAGTTAAATTTTTAGATTGAAAAGAAATTGAAAAAAAAAAATAATTCAAAAAATACATAAAATTCAAAAAAAATTATTTTAAGCTTTATTAAATTTTATTTTCAACCATCAGTAATTTATATGTCAATATTAATTGGGTCCAACTTAATTCTGAAAATTTAAACTCAAAATCTGAAAAAATCCGAAGAATAAAACTCAAATTTTACCTATTGAATTTAAGGATAATCTCGAATTAACCTGTTATTAAACAAAAATTAAATTTTATATTATTATTACTATTCTAAAGTGAATGTTTATTAGATATATAATTATGCATGTATTTAGTTGTATTCATAAAATTCTTTAGATAAATCTGATCTATTTTTATCATAGATAATTGGTTTTCAAGTTGGGTTACATGGGCTATTTCTGTGTACTTTGTAGACTTATTGTATTCGGCTTCACTTGATTGTAAGAAGGTGTAATTGTGATTGGGCCTTTCTTTGAGTTTCTGAATTAACTTAAAACAAATAGTTTATTCTTTGGTTTGATGCCGTCAATGGACATGTCGTATACTGTTATAGCATATAAATTGAAATCCATAAATTCAAGGTATGAAATCCACTACTGTTTGTTGTTTAATCAAATACTGCAATTATTTACATTAAGAAGAATGAACCAAAATATGAAAAGACCGCATCAAAAGGGGGAGAGGTGGGAGACCACCATCACAATGTTGATGGTCCAAGCTTCTAATCGACCCATTACGCTTTTACTCACTCTTATGCTGCTTTGGGAAAGCAGGTATGAATTTCCACTCATCCACATTAATTTTTTTTTTTTTACTTTTTTAATTTTCATTTGTTAAATTTATATATAATGTGAGGTGTATAAATTAAAATTTACAATAAAATTACTTCTTTTACTAAATTAAAATTGGTGAATATTAAAGATTGATTAATTAATCTAAGTCACCTCTTATATCATAAGTTAATTAAATTTGAAATTATTTGATCCTATTGTCTTATATATTAATAAAAAATAAATCCGATTCTCATCTTTATACCTCAAACATGATATCAAAATTACTCTCCAAGAGAGTATAAATACATCTAAACTGTTTAAAAGGAGATATCTTCGAAATTGACATATGACGGAGATCCCTCAAAGCTCATCATAGACAAGCTCATCATTGTGAAAATGGCTCGCCAAGGCACTCCCTCACTAGATCAAGACCCTTCATGAGATCTCCAATTCCCACTTTAAGCAAGCTTCACTAGATAAGGAAGCTGAAGTCCCTCACTTGCTTTGTCATGCTGTAAGGCATGATTATCAGCACTCAGAACTCAGAATATGGCAGTCACTGACACACCAAGATAAAGACAAATCACCCGAACTTGATACCCAACTAAGGCACGACTCTGACATAAGGTAAGCGGCGTAATAGTAGGAGATTGACACTCTAAGACCTTATTCGCCAAATCTTGGTTAAGTCCTCTACACACAAATGAGAAGGAAACACTTGTGTATCAACTAACTCATTTTCCTACTGCACACAAGGTATAAGACAAACAGTCTCACCTATTACTATTCTCAGCTTTATTTTATAACTTTTTGTCTCTTTCTCTCACTAGGATATTCTCTCAAGATAGATCATCTTTTTCAATGAGAATTTTAAGAATCAAGCCACTGACTTAGGCATTGGAGAGGTTTTGCCAAGTCCAGACTTGACACTTTGATGTTCGTTTGCTCGTCTTATAGGTCCAAGAAGTTGTCTGAGACCCAAATCCAAACAGAAGAGATTCATCACTTCTCTTTGAAGATCTTTGGATCATTAAATGGCGCCGTCTATGGGAAATATTTAGTCTGATCATCATGTATCTTTTGCATTCTCTTCTTTCTTCGAGGACTGTAACATTTACAACTCTTTTCTTTCCTATATCTTTAACGAACTCTTCTTTTTTGGACCTCAAGGTAAACTCATTTACACATAAACTCGACAACATTCTCTAAAAAAAAGTCTCAAATACACCTAATAGACATGTCCTCCTCAAGCCAAGCACCACAAGGGAAAACTTCAACCCTAAGAGATCATGTCACTCCAATTAGAAACAATTTGAGCTTCCAGATCATAAAACCATTCTCAGTTCCCAACCTGACTTCGGTTGACAATTCCATTAATGATCAACCCTTTACCAATGCGGCTATTCAACTTAGCAACACCCCCCAAATACTATAAGCCCTACTTCTCCAACAAACACCTCATGCCCATAACATAACTATAGCACCTAAAACTACGCCTTACAGCACAACCAGATTTATTGTCTTTGATGATGAAGCTTAAGATGGAGCAAACAAGGTGGGTAGAAGGAGAAAGGGAGGCAACAAAGGAAATAGGGTGGAATTTGGGAGTAGAAGAGAGGGTCAGATAGAAGGAGCAATCCTAATAGAAAAGATAACTCGATAGGAGGGAGTAAAAGGGAAGTTAATAGGAAACTAGAGAGGGAGAAATCGAGAGGGGAGTAAGATCACCTTTCGAGAAGAAGTGGTAACACACATTTTCGAAGGAGTGAGGGGGGCAAAAGTAGAGGACAGTAACCAAAGAGAAAGAGATGGTGGAGGAGGGGAAAATGAGCGGAGGTCTCGAAGGTCAGAAAAAGAGTTAAATGACCAACGAGACAGTGTAAGAGGGGTGAGCATAGGAGTGGAGATAGGTGTGATATGACAGAGGATAGAAGGGAAGAGATGACTCACGTTGATGAACAACCTAAGAGGGGAGGAGCCAGAAGAGATGACAGTAATCGACACGAGGCTCCACCTACTAGACTAGCCTATAAAGATAGGTCAAATTTCAGGGACTAAATAGTAATTTGCCCTTTTTTTTTTAGCCAAATATATGAGCCTTTGGATGATTGAACTTTTGCAAGATAAATAAATTTTATTTAATTTCAGAATTAATACTCAAGTCTTGAACAAATATTTATTTAACCTCAAATTAGTATTCAAATAAACTTAAATAGATAAAATTCAAGTTCGAATTGATAAATTACTATTAAAATTATATATTTTATAAAAAATATATTTAAAATTATAAAATTTTAAATATTTGATCAAATTGATTTAGTATTATAAATTTTGAATTGAGTTTAATTTGATATTCAATTATTTGATTTCAACTAATCATTAATTAAAATTGAGTTAAATTAAAATATTTTACATCTTGAATAACTTATTTATGATGTTTTCTATGGTTACTCTGTTAAAAATTAAAGTAAACTTATTTTGTTTTATTGACAATTACGAAAAAATAGTTTTTTTAATGAAAAATCACAATTTTCTTATATTGTTTTGTAAATTAAACTATTTTTTCGTAATTGTTCTTGGTTGAAAAAAAAAATTTTAATTTTATAAAAATATAACTAATTTTATACAAAATAATAACTTTATGAAAAAGTTCATAAATTAACAAAAAAGAAAAATAATTTTGTAATTACGAAAAAAATTGGATCTCTTACAAAAAATCACAATTTTCTTATATTTTTTCGTAATTTTTTTTAGTTGCAAAAAAAATTTAATTTTACGAAAATTTGATTTATTTCGTATAAAACAATAACTTTACGAAAAAGTTCATAAATTAAAAAAAAGAAAAATGATTTCGTAATTACGAAAAAATAGTTCTCTTACGAAAAATTACAATTCTCTTATGTTTTTTAGTAAATAAAACTATTTTTTTACAATTTTTCTTAATTGCGAAAAAATTTAATTTTACTAAAATATAACTTATTTTGTGCAAAACAATAACTTTAAAAATAAGTTCTTAAATTAACGAAAAAGAAAATTAATTTTATTAATTTTATTTCATTTCATTAATTTCGTTAATTTCTTAAAATTAATTTCATTAATTTAGTAAAGTTAATTAATGAAATTATTCTGTTAATTTCGTAAAATTAATTAATGAAATTATTTCGTTAATATCATAAAATTAATTATCAAAATTATTTTTCTATTTCATTTCGTTAATTTCATAAAGTTAATTTCGTAAAATTAATTAATGAAATTATTTTCTCATTAATTTAGGAATTTTTTCATAAAGTTATTATTTTGTACAAAATAAGTCATATTTTCGTAAAATTAAAATTTTTTCTCAACTAAGAAAAATTACGAAAAAATAATTTAATTTACAAAAAAATATAAAAAAATTGTGATTTTTCGTAAAAAAATGATTTTTTTCGTAAAATAAAACAAAATAGATTTACTTTGTTAAAAATAAAGTAACCATAGAAAGCATATTAAATTTTAATCTTGATATGTCATTAGGTCATTACAGAAATCTACACTCTTACTCTTGAGCAAGAAGAATACATACAATTTTAATTGATAATCTCTGTTTTGCTATGCTTTTTGTGGATACTTTTTGGTACAGATCATCATAAATGGTTTTTTTATATAGAAGTTGGATAGAACACATTGAAACTTGTCTAGTGATGCTTTTAGTTACAAATCATGATAGATGGTCTTTTTTTGGTATAGAAGTTGGAAAGTCTAAGTAATTTGCAATTACTTTTTGAGACATATCGTTTTTTTTTGCAATTACATATCATATTATAGATGTAAATGACAATTTTATTTCTTAAGTTTATAAAAGACTTACCTACTTTATCTATCATTTTGTTTTAAATATTATTTCTTTTATATTGTTGGAAGAGATATTACTCCAGTGTAATGCAACATTTGGCATTATTAATAATAATCATTTAGTAAATAATAAATTTACAATACATTAATAATGATTTAATATATTATCAATTAAAGAAAATGTACAACATTTCGCAATGAAATAAAATCGTCACTAAAGCTATCACCTCATATTTAACCATGAATATTTTGGTCGCCAAAAGATAGTTATTTCACGACAAAAATACTTTCGTCTTCAAAAGGTCAATTCTCAGTCAAAAGTAGCATCTTAATTCACAACGTCATACCAAATTAGTGACTAAAATAGTCGTTGGTAATTGATTACACTTTGCAATATCCAAATGTTAGACTTTTACGACGAAAGCTTTTTCATCTTAAAATGGTCAATACTAATCAAAATAAACAATTTTATTGGTGACGATTTACACTTATTCACTACATTTTGAAAAGCAATTTGCGACTAAAATAATCGTCGCTAATTGTTGCACTTTTGGCGACAAATAACAAACTTCGTCATGGTTTCTGATAGGCGACCGCTTTTACACGACAAAGGGGGCGACAAATTGTTTTCGTAGTTGTTTAACTTTAGCGGCGAAACCTTAACTTTTAGAGACGAAAATATTTGTCACTATTTCCTAAATTTCTTGTAGTGATTCCCTTCAATATTAATTTTTAATCTCCATTTTAAGGATGTTAGATATTAAACTTGAATGAATGGTAGTTATATTTAGTAATTGTTTAAATAAGTTAGTTTATGGTGAATAAGTAATTTGATAAATTAAACATATTTATTTTAAGTATACGAAACTATTATAAAAGTTTGTGTAATTAACTCATTTGTAATAAGAGAAGTAATACGGAGAATTCAATAATATAATTGAGTTTTTATTCTTCCAACAAAGGAAACATTGTTTTACTCAGGTTGATAAATTCATTTCAGGACATGTTCACTGCTGGTATTTAAACATCGTCCACAATCGTAGTATGGGCAAAATATCTGAGATGCTAAAAAATCCAAGAGTGATGGAAAAGGCACAAACTGAAGTGAGACAAATTTTCAATAAAAGGGGAAATCTTTATGAAATGGATCTTGGAGAATTATATTACTTGAAGGCAATTATCAAAGAAACTCTAAGATTACACCCCCCTGGTCCTTTTCTTATGAGAGAATGTTGTTAGGAATTAAACTCAGTAAAATTCAATAAACACATCACAGGAAAAAATAACTGAATACAGAGTTTAACGTGGTTTGGCCTTTCAATGCTTACATCCACCAACAGAAAATAATCTTCCAATATATGTGATATAAATTATAACATAAGGAATCTATAAATATTCTTGGATTAACCCAACCCAAATTTATAGTATCCTCATTTAAATATATCTGAAGAATTATTTCTTTCACCTTCTAGATCCTTAGAAAATATATCAGTATTTCCTTTAAGTGATTTCCCACACTCAATACACCCAATTTATTCTCAAATTTGCAAACCCAAATTGATCTTGTATAAATTAACACAAGAATATTTTTCTTACAAAATATCCTCACAACCCTCCTTGAAAAAACCTCACATTGCATGGTTTTATATAGTCATGCAAATTGTTAAATTCTAACAAATATTGGTGGAAGATTTACCTAAATTAGGTGGGTTCACCTAATTTAGGTAGATTGTTCATCTAATTTAGATATCATTTTTGACTTCTTATTTTTTATTTTTAAGTTATTTCTTATAAATTTCCACCTAATTTAAAAATAAAAATAACCATTGGCCTTTTATTTTCTAGCTATACATACCGGAATCAAATTTTAGTCATATTTTTTTATTCCATACACGGCCAATACTTCATGTATAGTTGCACCCGAGTCATTAGCACTACTTGACTCTGGAGAGACCTCCACACCTCCACCTTTTAATTTGATGATGTTATAAAGATACATCATTCAAAATCGTCATCCACTATTAAGTTGCCTTCATCCTCTTCAACCTTGCTTTTGTCCTTTTTGCTTAGACAATCCTTTTTATAGTGACCATACCCTTTGCATTTGTAGCACTGAATTTCTTTTAAATTTCTGACTTTGGATCTTAATCTGTCATATTGAGATCCATTCGAGCCAGATGATCTCCCCCTTTGACGCTCCACCATAAGTGCCTCTTCTACTCGATTCTCATTTTTTTCATTCTTTCGAGTTTGAAGTGGCACCAACTGTGTCTGAGTTTGCTCAATGGTTATTGTCTCCTTTCCCACGAGCATTAAGTCAACAAAATTTTCACAAGAGATGAGGAGTGAGGTAAGAAAAATTATCGCCTTATCTTCTTCTTTAATCTCTTCATCAGTTAATTTTAATTGATTTACGATTCCATTGAACTCATTCATGTGCTCCACCAAATTGTCACTTTCTGTCATCTTCAGTTTGTATAATTTTCGCTTCAAATGTAATTTATTGGTTAAACTTTTAGCTAAATAAAGTTTTTCCAGTTTCTCCCAAATTTTTGTTGCGGAGTCTTCATCAATAAAATTGTTTAATGTTATCTGCAATGTAAAGGCGTATCGTACTGACACATTTCTTTTCAAGTTCTTTCCACTCTTCTTTAGTCATTTTTCATGTCATTCCTTTTTCTTTTCCCAATAAGGCTTTCACCAAATTTTATTGAATTAAGAAATCCTTCATCCTTCTTTGTCAAAGAGTAAAACTACTATTTCCATCAAATTTTTGTACTGCGAAAATTGAGAATTCATATAATTATTTTGAAAAGAAAATTTTAATTTTTAGTTAAATAGAACAATTTCTCTATTATATATAGATAAAATTAAATTTTTGTAATACTCAATATATTTTTTATATTTCTACATATATTTTATAATAATTTATTTGACATATTTGTTAAAAAAAATTAAAAATCATTTTTCAATGATTCCGTGAGGAACTGTTGGGCATAATAATGGCAAGCCATGATGCCAGCAGCGCCCTTTGTTAATTATACACTCGTTCCTCGCAACATTTAAAAAACAAAAAAAAATAATAAATCATTGTGAAATTAATAATAATTAAAAAAAGAGTAAATAGAATAAATTAGCATATCATTGGGAGTAGTTGAGGGACAAATCTAGAATTAGAACTCTGGAGAGGTCAAAATATAAATAAAAAATATATTTAAATACATCCATATATAATTAAAGCACTAAATAATACATATTAAAAATATAAGGGTTTATAATCATAAAATTAATAAATTTATTTATAAAATTTTTTAAAAAATTAAGGAAAATAATTATGTACTTAGAAAATTAATAACAAAAATGCTTATTGAAAAATTAAAAATTATAGAAAATAAATTAAACCATGTTAAAATTATTTTTTATTTATTAAATATTTTAGTTATGTTAGATTTAATGATAATAAAGTAAAATATTTTTATTTTTGGAGGAGCTTTGGAGGGCCCAATTTTAAAAAATACTACCATTTCTTATATTTTTCATAAATTACACTATATTATAAATATATATAATAATTTTCAGTCTGGCCCTGGCCTCCCTTTATATTCGTCCCTGGAGTAGCTCATTAATGTGCTTTTTTAAGATAATAATGATTCCACTCTTTTTTTTTTTTTTTTTTCCAAGGAAAGAAATAGTTTGCATTAAAAAAATGATAAGAAGCCCAAACAAGTACATGTACAATTAAATAAGGGAAAATTTCAAAAATATATAAAAAATGATAAAAAATTTCATTTATACAGTGCATAGAAAAAAATTTCAAAAAGATCTTTTAAACATTTAAAAATATCATTTACACGTTCTCTTATGATTGAGCGGCGCGAAATCCGGAGCATAAGACATTAAAATAGGTATTTTTAATTTTTTTTTTTCTTTTATGTAATATATTTTCAGCATTAATAAATAAAATATTAATATATTATTGTGTACCATCTAACACGCAACCCCAACGCATTCAATTTCTTAGTTATATTACCCCCACCACATCACACCAATAAGTTTATATTAAATAATATCTTTATAATAATGTAACTAAAAATAAATATTTGTAATATAGCTAGGAGAAAAATTATTTTTTTGTGTATTATTATTATTATTATCTTTATAATAAAATTTTATTTTTCAATAAAAATATTTTAATTTAATATTTTATACCAAAATTTTATTTTATTTTTCAACAAAAATATTTTTAAAATTATAATAATATATAATTAGAATTTTAAAATAAAAAGATAAACTAACAGTAAATGATATATGTATACTAAAATTTGGTAAATGTTAAGTATATGTTTGGTATTTACAACTATTTTCATATATACAAATTGCAAATTTGAAAAAATAAATAAATAAATAAACTAACAGTAAATGGTATATGTATACCAAAATTTGGTATACGTTAAGTATATATTTAGTATCTGCAACTATTATATATATATATATTGCAAATTTGAAAAAAAAAATAAAAAGATAAATTCAGTAAATGGTATACGTATACCAAAATTTGGTATACGTTAAGTATATATTTAGTATCTGCAACTACTTTAATATATACATATTGTAAATTTGAAAAAAATTAAAAAGATAAAATATTAGTGTATGGTATACGTATATGAAAATATAGTACACGTTATGTATATGTTTGGTATCTGCAACTACTTTATATATATATATACAAATTGTAAATTTGAAAAAAAATTAAAAAGATATATAAATTAATAGTAAATGGTACACGTATATCAAAATTTGGTATATGTTTGTTATCTACAATTAATATATATATATATATATATATATATATTGCAAATTTGAAAAAAAATAAAAAGATAAACTCAGTAAATGGTATACGTATACCAAAATTTGGTATACGTTAAGTATATGTTTAGTATCTGCAACTACTTTAATATATACATATTGTAAATTTGAAAAAAATTAAAAAGATAAAATATTAGTGTATGGTATA
>CATKHJ010543237.1:0-11278 GCA_949750685.1 Vernicia montana
CTTTGGTGTTGGGAGGCTATAAATACCCCCTCCAAAGGCCTTAATTAATAATTAAGAACTTCTCTAAGTGGCCAAACTCTTGTATTTTCATTTCTTAAGCCTTAAACTTCATTTAACACATTTTGTGTTTGTTGTAAGAGCTTTCATTGCTCAAGGGTTGGGTGTTAGCCTTAAACACTTGATAGGTTTGAGAGTGAGCCTTAGGAAAACTCTTATTTAGGTTTGAGAGTGAGCCTTAGGAAAACTCTTGTTTAGGTTTGAGTGTGAGCCTTGTTAAAACACTTGTGAGGTTTGAGTGTTAGCCTAGTGAAAACATTTGATCGGTTTGAGTGTGAGCCTTGGGAAAACACTTGTAAAGTTTGGTGTGAGCTTAAACACTAAGTTGGGAGTGAACTTGGTAAAACTCCATAGATAGTGAAATACCCAATTGAGGTTGGGGAGTGGATATAGGATTGGTTATAATCTGAACCACTATAAATTCTTTGTATTCTTTCTTTTCTTCCCTTATTCCTCATTCATTTTTAATCTTTAATTACCCACCAATTCAACCCCCCTTCTTGGTGCATCTTGGGCAACAGACTTTCATGCATCATTTTGCATAAAGGCTCTTTGCCTAAACTCTAGATTTAGGAAAAAATTTTGGATGGTGAGTAGCATTGGTTTTACAACTCTCTTTGAGTATGTTGGGAGATAGCAAAAGCATTCCACCCCGCGACGAATCCCCGATCATTTTGGTGGTGTAACGAGCAATCCATAATGTTAGACCCACGCGAGTCTCTTTGACTCACATATGGTTAGGTATATCGATGCTCTAGTGGGATGGACCCTTAAACCAAGCTATCTTTCACCCTTGTGCATATAGTTGCCTTAGCCTTGGACTTTAGGTTCCATGTACCGTAAAAATCAAGACTTTTTGTGCATAATCCATGAAACTCTTTTTTTTTTTTTTACATGCATCATGACATAAACATACATACATGCATAAGAAACTCGAGAATAGAGTCTTCTCACCCTGTAAATCAAAAATCGATGGTCTGTCACCCAAAAAATACCTAACCAATAAATCCAGTGAAGGGAATCATTTTCCCGATATACTGTTGCATCCATTTATCCTTTCTTTTGTGTAAATTCTTACCTTTCCCTTTCCTTTTCTTTTAAAGGTACCAATGGGCAACACCTTTGATCAGGATTCTATGAATGCCTTTTTCGCCAGCCTCCTCAAGAAACAAGAGGAAACTTTCCAAACTGCACTCACCACCGCCCTCAAAACTCAAGCCGATTCATTCGCCAATGCTCTCAGTACCCAGTCTGCCAACTTCACTAATGCCCTTAACACCTAACACCAATCCATCCTTAATTAGGTCAGGGAAATAAACAATGCCACCACTGCTCCTGCTCGTACTGAGCCCACTTCCACCCAAGCCGGTACCAACCATGCTCCTACTTTCACTACTCCCATTATCGATCTGACTGATAAAGGAAAGGCTCCTAAAACTCCTACCTCTACTGCTTTAGACTTAAATGCCACAGTCCCCTCCCCCACTGCGAATCTTTTTCAAAGTGGGGACTTCTTTAGCTTTCCCGAAGCCAAGAAACTAATGGAAAAGTTTAAGGTTATGGAAAGAACTCTTAAAAACATAAAAAAGCATGAAGACATGATAGATGTTGACTCCCTTGCTCTGTTCCCAAATGCACAGGTTCCGCCTAAATTTAAAATGCCAGTCATAGACAAATTTAATGGCACCACATGTCCCAAAACTCATCTAAAGATGTACATGGGCACCATGAGACCCTTCGGAATGGATGACGAGCTCCTTGCTCAGTTATTCCAGCAATCTCTGACCTGAGCTGTAGTCAAGTGGTTATTAGATCTCGACTAGAATCATAAGAAAAGTTTGGATGACATATGCAATGCATTTGTTAAACAATACCACTACAACATTGAGGTGGATGTCACCCGCCAAGATCTGGAATCCACTAAGCAAGGTCCAAGAGAATCCTTCACTGCGTTCCTTACAAGGTGGAGGTCCAAGGTAGTGCAAATGGTAAATCACCCGTCTGAAGAAGAGAAAATTGACATCAATGTCAAAAATCTCCTCCCTCAATACCAGGTCCATCTGCAAACTCAGTATCCTCCGGAATTTTTGAGCTCTCATCGCCATTGCCTTTAATATTGAAGATTTAATCCAATCCAGTCAAATCAAAGATGAATCCTCAAACTTGAGGTATCGCAGAAACACTAATTACACTTCCAATACTACTCAATCTGCCACCCAAAAAGGAGGAGAAGTAAATGTTGTCTCTTATCACCAGCTAATGAGGTTAGAGTCAAGGAGAACTTTTTCTGAAATGGGCATGCTTCTGAGCACTATCTATAAGAATGCCTTAGGGGCTCATCTTGTGAAGCCTTTAAAGCAAATAGCACCCCCCCAATCCTCTACCTAGAAACTATAATGCCAATGAACACTGTGACTACCACCAAGGGCCGGGACACAAAACTGACGATTGTAAAGCCCTAAGGCGTAGGATCCAAGACCTCATTGATAATGGAGATATCATCACTCCCAAACCCACTCCCAATATCACAACAAATCCTCTCCCAAAGCACCAGCCAAATGTCAACTTCATTGCTTCTGGTGAATCTAAATATGATCCTCTCTCCATGATCCACCCCACTATTGACTATTGTTGCGTGCTAGATCTGAATGATTTCATTGATGAAATCAATGCAATTACCCAAAGTGGGAGAATCCTTCCAGTCCCACCATAGCCAACCATGCCAAAAGAGACTACCCCAATGAACCATAATGTTTCTCCACCCGCTGAAAAGCTAAAAGGTCACAATGAGCCTAAAGAGGATTCCATCCTGAAACAGTTGAAGAGAACCCAAGCCAACATATCCATTTGGAGCCTCATTCAATCCTCTTACCCTCATCGTCAAGCTCTTTGCAAAGCTTTGAATCAATGTCAGGCTCCAATTGACATCTCACCGAAAAACATTGTGGCATCCCTAACAAGCACAACCAAGTCCATGTCTATCTCCTTTAGTAACCATAATATTCCACAAGGTGGAGAAAATCATAATCAGGCTCTCTACATCACTGTAATGACTAGGGGCAAAACTGTACCCATGGTATTGGTAGATAATGGGTCTATACTGAACGTCTGCCAACTAAAAGTGGCTAGCTGCTTGGGATTAGAGGCTATGGATTTCACTCCATCAGACCAGGTTGTGAGAGCCTACGATAACACTAAAAGGGAAGTCTTGGGTGTTGCCACTCTGAATGTCACTATTGGACTTGTCACTATGCCTATCTCTTTCCAAGTGATAGATGTCCCAGCTTGCTTTAATCTCCTCATTGGAAGGCCATGGATCCACCAAGTTAAAGTTGTTCTGTCCTCTCTCCACCAAAAGTTGAAATTTTCACATGGTATAAGTATCATAACAGTTAAAGCTGAGGTACATGGGAAGAATGACATTCCTAGCTCTGTTCCAATCTTGGAGATCAAACCGAAACCCTTTATTATCCCTCTATTAAGCTTTTCCTTCGACACCATTTAGTTTATTCAAGGAGAAGGTAAAGAATTTGTTCCTTTTGACTTTGACCTATATGGCAATGTAGCTGTTGCTAATATGATGAAGAAAATAGATTATTTTCCAGGTCCAGGTCTAGAAAAAAACCAACAAGGGATCACTCGAATCCCAGAGTCCCCCACTGCCACTTCTCCGTTTGGCTTAGGCTATGAGCCCAAACCAGAGGATATAGTAGAATTAGAGGAAAGAGCCAAGCTAAGAGCTACTGCCAAGAGGCGAGGTGAGATTTATGATTGGCCCATATACCCTTACTTCAGAACCCTGAATGGGTATTTTGTGAAAGAGGGGAAAGACTTTCCTTACTGTACTTTTCCTGAACCCTCGTATTGCCCTATCTCTGGAAAATTAATCCCTAGATTTGAAATTTTCTTTGATATCAGGCTCAGTCTAGAGGAGTGTGAGCCAATTTATCTGTTGAAGGAGGATTGAGAAGCAAGCATGGAGCCCTCTATATTTGAATCCGTCCACATGATCACTGAACACCCAAAACCTGATGCCACCAAGTTCATACATCCATCTTAAGCTCCACCCAACAACTGGTATTTTGAGAAGAGCACCAGCCCTGTTATGCCCCTATCTGAGCCTTCTGAGCCTATGTTTGAGTCTTTCGAATCTGAGTCCTCTGAGTCTGTCTAATTTGCTTTTGAAGTCGAGTCTGTTGAGTTCAAACTTGTAACCCACCCTATGGGCTTATCCTTTGATGTAACCCATGATGATGGGAACTTTATCAACAATAAGAAGTTTGAGTTTTTTGCTTACTTTCCTGACTCTCTATACTCTACTTCATCTGATTCATCCTTAAATAAGACATCTAAAAAAGAAAATAAAAAAGAAATAAAAAATGAAAATGGCAAAGAATCAATCAATTATGGCACAGAGGAAAAGCCTAAAATCACATACATTGCATCTGCATATCATAATACACAAGCATTGATAGAAAAAGTGTATCAATTCTTGGATTGCTTTGCATGGGAACCCAAGGATATGGTGGGGGTAGATCCAAGCATCGCGGTTCATAAGATCCCGACCTATGAACACATGAAGCCTATTAAATAGAAGATGCACAGAATAAAGACAAAATGGTCTTTGAAGATCAAAGAAGAGGTACTTAAGTTGTTAGACAATCAACTCATTGAGCCAATCACTTACCCCTTATGGTTGGACAATATAGTGCCTATCCCCAAGAAGGATGGAAAGGTTTGAGTATGTGTCGATTACAGAGATCTCAACAAGGCTTGCCCGAAAGATGACTTTCATTTGCCCCATATTGACTTATTGGTAGACCGTATGGCAGGAGTATTAGTGGTCGCCTTGACCGACCTCTATGCCGGCTACAACCAAGTTCAGGTATACCCTCCTAACAAGAAAAAGACATATTTCATAATAGAATGGGACACCTACTGTTACCCTGAAGAATGCCGGGGCAACATACCAGAGAATGCCAACTACCATTTTCCATGACATGATGTATAAAGATGTCAAAGTATATATGGATGACATGGTAGTGAAATCTGAAACCCCCGAAGGGCATCTAGAAGCCTTAGAAATATTTTTCTCGAGACTTAGATGATACAACATCAAGCTGAACCCAGACAAGTGTGTCTTCGGTGCCTCCTCAGGTGTTTTCCTCGGACACTTAGTCAGCCAGCGGGGCATAGAAGTGGATCTCGCTAAGTCAAAGGCAATCATAGAAATGCCACCTCATAAAATTGAAAAGGAGATCATAGGCTTCCTGGGCCACCTGCAGTATATCAGTCGTTTCATTGCACAACTGGTTGATGTCTGCGGACCAGTTTTCAAACTACTGAGAAAATGAGCCTCTAAGCAATGGAATGAGGAATGCCAAAGAGCCTTTGACAAAATTAAAGAGTACCTGCTGAATCCTCCTGTACTGCAGCCCCCGAGGCCATATCAGCCTTTACTGCTATATTTATCTATTACTTCAGAAGCTATAGGTATAATGCTTACTCAGAATGTCCTAGACTCTTACAAAGAAAATGCCATCTATTACCTAAGCAAACGTATGTTGGCTCACGAGCTTAGTTATAATCAAATTGGGCAACTATGCTTAGCTTTGGTATGGGTATGTCATAAGCTCCAGCATTACCTTTGCTCATACACAACCCATGTGCTAGCTGATAGAAGCCCTTTGAAATTCCTTATGGAGAAGCCGATTCTTGACAGAAAAATGGCACAATGGATGGCAGTACTTGCAGCATTCGACCTGAAGTATGTTCCAAAGAAAGCAGCAAAAGGAAGCATAATCGTTGACCAACTAGCTGCAGCCCCTATAGAGGGTGAACTATTCGAGCCTGAATTCCCAGATGAGGATATCCAGACCATAGACCCTAAAGTATGGAAGCTATTCTTTAATAGTGCATCTAACAACAAAGGCTATGGAGCTGGAATAGTTCTTGTCACCCCGAAGGGAGATCACTTACCATGGCGATCAAGCTGGCTTTTGAGGTGACCAATAATGAGGCTGAATATGAAGCATGCTTAGCCAGTTTAGAGGTAGCTATCAACATAAGAATAGATTACCTTGAAGTCTACGGTGACTAAAACCTGATTGTCTCCTAAGCCCATGGCAAGTGGAAGATAAAAGAAGAGCGTTTGGTTCCTTACCATCAACGCCTGAATGATTTAGCTAAAAGTTTTCAAGAACTCTCCTTTCACTACCTGCCAAGGGCGAAGAACCAATTCGTCGATGATCTAGCCACCTTAGCCTCAATAATAGATGTGAGTGACAATGAAATACATAAGCCTATTGTCATTGAAGTGAAGCGACAGCCTGAATATTACACCATGTATATGAATCTTTAGCTATCTGAACCAAACCTTGGTTTTGGAACATTCTTAACTACATTCAAAATGGAAAATACCCAAAAGGAGCCTCTAAAATAGATCGGAGGACTCTGAGACAATTAGCTGCTAACTTCATACCCAATAGGGATGTATTGTATAAAAGAGCCTGGGACAATATCCATCTGCGATGTGTGACTGAAGAGGAAGCCCAACAGGTTATGGAATGGGTCCATGGAGGAGAAGGGGGCTCGCAAATGAATGGAATTGCTTTGGCGCAAAAAATCATGAATCTGGGTTATTTCTGGCTGACCATGAATTAGGATTGTGCGAAGTATTGTAGAAATGTCATAAGTGTCAAATCTTCGCCAAACTACAACATTGACCTCCTGTTCCGTTGAATCCAATAGCGACACCATGGCCTTTTGCCACTTAGGGCTTAAACGTCATCGGAAGAATCTCCCCAAAGTCCTCTAGTGGACATGAATACATTCTGGTAGCTGTAGACTACTTTACAAAATAGATCGAACCAACACCATATCAGGTCTTGAACTTTAAGAAGGTGGCCCATTTTATCCTAACCAATATTCTTTATCGGTTTGGAACCCCCTTCGAGATAATCAATGATGATGGCTCCCATTTTCAGAAAGAAGTAGTATGACTGCTCTAGAAAGAAGGAATTCAACATCACTGCTCCTTTCCCTACCGGCCGCAAACTAATGGAGTAGTTGAGGCTGCCAACAAAACCATCAAGACCATTCTGCAAAAGACTATTGTGAAGTACAGAGACTGGCATAAGCATCTACCTGCTGCCTTATGAGGATATAGGACCACCGTCCGCACTCCGACAGGAGCAACCCCATATGCCTTGGTTTATGGAATGGAAGTTGTCTTCCCTATTGAAATGCAAATTTGCTCTGCTAGGATGATGAGAGAAAGCCAACTAAGCGAAGCAGAGTGGATTAAGGGCTATCATGACCAGTTGAATGCCATTGATGAGAAGAGAACATATGTTATGTACAGGATTCAGGGTTATCAATAGAAACTTGGTGAAAGATAGGGGTCTGTAAGAGGGAAATTTAGTCTTGAAAGAGATTCGAGCTCCTGTGCATGATCCAAGAGGAAAGTTCAGACCAAATTGGGCTGGGTCATATGTGCTCAAGAAGATCCTATCAAGCGGAGGCGCCATCCTCATGGATGTAGATGGGAATGAGTTCTCCAACCCTTGCAACTTAGATCAGTTGAAGAGACACTTTGTCTGAAATTGATGTCTGTATTTTGTTTTTATTTTTTCAAATGCATTTGTAAGCAGAACTACATGGACCTGATTCTCCCTAAAAGAAAATGATAGATAAATAATGTAAGGGATACATAGGCAGCCCGACTCGGGTGCGATCCAAATCATAATACAAAACATTTTGTTCACATGACAAAACATCTCATTCTCATTTCCTCTGTGCCTAATGCATCATTCACTTGATTCTTGTGCCTAAACATATAAGAAAATGATCGCTAAGCTGAAAACCCGAAAGGCAGCTTAGGCAAAAATTAGTGCCAACAATAAATAAATAAATGAGAAGTGCTCATTGAGTTGAAAACCCAAAAGGGCAGCTTAGGCAAAAGTTAGAACAAAATAAAAGATGTCTCGTATATTGATGATCAGATTTTACAGAATACAATCCATCATCACAAAAAAAAAAAAAAAAGGATAGCCCTTTCCTATGTGATAGCCCTTTCCTATGTCATCTATAGCTTCTCCTGTATCGTATAGTCATATCAGCTTACAGGCATGAGCAAAAATAGAAAACCTACAGCCAAAGTCCTAAGCAGCTACAAAAGTAAAAACAAATGTCATCATCATGTCAAAGTCTAGACTACTCCTCTCCTCCTCCTCCTAGGATGCACATCTCGTGTGCTGTCATCAGAATCTGAACCTCTCACAATCTCATAAATCTCCTCCAATGTCACGTCTATCCTCCAAGTCTCAGTAGCTTCCTCATTTGCAGTAGGCGGAGCACTAGCAGAACCCGAGCAAACCCCGACAGTCATCCCAAAAGTCCTAGCCTGAGTCCCAGCAGCTCTAGAACTGTTCTCAGAGGCCCTCCTCTGTGTAGTGTTAGCCCAAGAATAGTCCCCGCTACAGCAACTGGAACTCTCCTAAGGACTCGAGAAACAACAGTCCTTCTCTCTGCCCTAGCTGCAGTAACCCTCATCTACACCATGATTGTAGTGTCCCCTTGCCTCCTCACTACAGTCATAGTCTCCTCTGTCATCTCTAATGCAGTCTGAGTCACTGATGCAACTCGTAGTGTCGAGCTCCCTATAGCTCCTCTAACCTCCTCTGAAGGTCGTGTCTCTCCCTCTGCTTTCCTACTGTCTCATCATTAGTAACACCCCCAATAGTATCTCCCTCCTCTATGGTGTCACCCTCTATCTCTCTCAGCAATGCAGCCTGGTGCTCTCTCTCAACTGGCCAAATAACCTCAGCTAACCAACCACTGTATCTCTCCATAGTTCGAAAGGCAATCCCAAGTCGTACAACATGATAACTCCTCAACCAACCACCCCTAATGGCCCTGTCAATAGGATTTGTAATCTGCGCAGACTCTAAGAAAGGCATAATTGGGGGCACATCTTGAGTCTGACCCATCAGCCTCAAAACCCTCGTCCCCTGATAAAAAGTCATCCAACTCAAACCTAGTAAGCAGACTGTAACACCTCGACCCTGAGCTTATTGTGAGCGTCGAGGTTGAAGGGAAATGATCAGATTAGGAGCAAAGACCATATATGACGATTGTGGAAATCGGAGAACTGAACATGTATCGGTCTAGAAATTGAGCCCCTGACTGCATGAAATAAGGTAGAGGATTTTAGGAAAAATATCAGAGGAGTAATATTTGACATGGAAACAAGTGAAATGCAAAGTGTAAGAAGCAAAATAGGAAGTTAGGAATTAAAACCCTAAAACGGATACGGGTTTGGAAAATTGAGGTGTTAAGTGCAAGATCGACAACTTCCGATCTCAGAAAGGATTTCTAGACTTTATTTAGAGAATTTATAAAAATATGAGGATATTATAAGTGGTAAAACTCACAAATTAAGTTGGAGTAAGCATAGAAAATTATTTAAGCGAGATCGGTATGCAAAGCGCCAAACCGATGGATTCTGACTCGAAGAATTTTAATTATATCTTGATTGAGGGAATTTGATGGGAGAAATGTTGATTAGGATACTAGAACCCTAAAAATTAGATTAAAAATAATTTTAGACTAAAACTAGATAGAGTAGTAAAATTGTAGGCAAAAAAGGGCAAAAATGTAATTTTCTTTTAAAAGATAATCATTATATTTGACTAAGGAAATAAATAAAAAAAATACAATAAAAATAAAAATAAAAACATGTGTCATGGCCAGCCAAGGATGATGGTGATCCAAGGGAGGAGAATTTGCCAAAATTATATGAGAATTAAATAAAAGAAAAAGAAAATATATAAATGGATGTAGATGAAAAGATAAGGCTCATCTTTCATTTCTTGAAAATTTTTACTAAGGAAAAGAAAAAAGAAAGAAAGAGTGAGAGCACAAGAAGAAGAAGAAGAAGGAAGGGATTTTTAAGGTAAGAAAATGAATTAATTCAATACTTCTCATCAATATATATATGTGTTGTTTGATGATGATTAATTGTGATATTGTGATTATTGATGGTGTGGTTATGTTGATTGAATTGGGGGTGGAGAAATGAAGTTTTGGAGTTGATAAAAAATGAGTTAATGAATGAAAAATATCTAATTGAGGTGGTTTTGGTGGAAAAGAGTAAAAAATGAAAGAATTAGAGGAAGGAAGCAAGAAACTAAAGTAGTCAGATTTAAGGGTTTAGAAGTATTGAAAATTGAGAGGGGAACTTTAACAAAAAGGATCACGAATTTGAAGAAAGTTAAAACATAAAAATTGTATCTTGATGTCTTTTGTTTATTTCTCTAGAAGGAAGTTTAAGCTAATTCTTGCTATTTTTGAATATATGGGAAAGAGAATGAAACTACTTCCTGCAGACAACCCTGAGATTTCAGAAAGTTAGAGGCCAGTTTTGAGTAACTTGGGATAGGAATTTGAAGATTACTAAAACATAAGAAATGGACCTTGATATTTATTTTAGATGATATAAAATTTCAGAGTAAAATTCCAAGTATATTAGGAGATATATGAAAAGTTCTAAGCTGTGACAAGGTAACAAGACTGGCAGAATTTCTGATATTAGCTCTTAAGTTGGACAACCTTAGAGGTAGAACAAAGTTGAAATCAAAACTAATGAAATGTAATCTTATAAGTCTAGTTTCATATAAAAAAATAATTGTTCCATTTGGAGTAGTTTAGCTAAATAAATGGTAAATACAGTGGGGCTGGATCATGAAAGGATCCTATAAACATGTTTTAAACTTTAATGTTTTAATGAACTTGCTTATGCAAATTAGACTTATTGAGTGCATGTATTGTGTGTAGAGAATCCTGAAGAGGAAGGAAATCCTCAACTAAAGTAATTGAAGGAAAGTTAGTGAAGACAAGTGCAAACAAGTGAGTGTATTCTACACTTTTATGTACATGGAAATTGCCATTATTATTTTATTGATTGCATTGTCCATATTGTCATTGAAATATAAATTACTTGTGTCTTGAATCTGAACCTATTCTTCAATTGGAATAAATCCATATCCAAATTGAATTGATCATTATACTTGTACATTGCCCGAATTCCAACATAATTCTAGTGATGTAGTGCTCCATTGATTTTTCCTATCTATATTTTCATATCTATTAGTGAATTAAAACTTTCTCAGTGTTAATTGAACATTCTTTGAAGTACCAAAAATGGTACAGTGCTATTGTC
>CATKHJ010543314.1:0-10982 GCA_949750685.1 Vernicia montana
TTACAATGTGCACAAAGTCTAATGATTAACCCACATTAGTAGGGGATTTCTATACCATTAAGATTATCACATATAGATAGAATAATTTGGGTTCTCATACTCATAGATATATAACCATATTTGGTGCTCATGCTCATAAAATAATAATTAGCAAATGGCTAATTAAAAACTCATAAGTTTAATGAAACATTTGGTTAACTCATATACTCATACTCATGGTAGCTTGTAAAAAAAATTAGGCATTTTGCCTTAGGAATTCAAATACAAGAATAGTAGTATATTTTCTACTCACCTCGAATCAAAAAGAATGCTCTATCACTCTATAGAAGCTTCTCAATCACATCAAGCAATGGGGCTCATCACATCCCTCATGATCTCCATAATGACTTCTAAGAGGAACTATACATATAACACATACAAATTATCAATACACATAACATATGCTATTAAATCACTATACTCATACTAATCTCATGATTTCTGACACTATTCCCTTCCCCAAGCACAGATTATAACAATGGAGAAGAAGAAATTCAAAGAAAACCAAAACCCTAACTCACCTCTTCAAGAAATGCTTCAAGAAATGGATGATGGAAGGAGTAAATGCAACCCTAAATCCTTTTGTTGAAGCAATCAATGAAGTTTCTTAGCATTAAATGAGAGTGAGTGGATGATTTTAGAGAGAAAATGGGTTTAGAAACTCTGAAATCTCATGGAAAATGAATTGGGCTCTTAATTTCCTTTTAAAAGCCGATTTTCAGGTTCTGCCCTCGCTGCCAGTAGCGGTCGCTATAGGAAAATAGCGGTCGCGAATCCTTCATTGCGGTCGCTACTCCCTACTGTTCACGCGGCTGTTCAATCTGGTATCCAAATCAGGCAGAAGAGTTCGCGGGCTGAGTTGCGGTCGCAACACTGGGCGCGAAACACTTATAGCGGTCGCAACATCCTTGTCGCGGGCGCGAATTATGCCCTGCAACTCCACTCCACAATTTAACTTCAATTTCGCAAGGAATTCAATCCACAATCATCCATACATATGACATAGACTTGAAATTCACATATATACTTAATGAGAAGTCCATACATGAATATTCGGGGTATTACAGTAAATCATCGACAGAATGATTTTTTCGTTAGTAATAAATTATCGACTATGATTTTTTCGACAAATATATTTCGTCGGTAAATAGAATTACCAATAGAAAAAATATAATTGCGGACAAAATATTCCATCAGCAATAAGAATTTTTTCGATAATGTGTGTCAAATAATAATTCCAATTCCATCAATATTATTATCATTAAGGAACAAAATTTTACGCTACTCAACGAAGAGGATATACACCAAAGTTTCTCTAGTCCTTTCTATTCTAAAATCTGAGGCAAATATTTTACTCTGTTACTTTAATTGGGTCTACTGAAGTCCTTGAAGTTTGGTTTATTGATGAATATGAAGTCTGTGAAAAAGTATGATTGCTAAATAAACCTTAATTTTAATTTCTTAGAAGGTGATGGATTAATGACTCTTAGAAGGAAATGTGTGCATTCTTAGAGTTAGATTTTTTTCTTCTTTCAAAGATTTTTTTTAAAATTTTTGTTTTCTTTTGAATTGTACTTTTAACTTAATTTGAATGATACAAACGCTTCACCATAATTATCTTTTTAGTTACAACATTAATTGTAAATTATCTATTTTTGATATATTTTATGAGTTAAAAAATAAGCATTAATTACTTAATTATCATTAAATATTGTTCTCTTAATTTTCTTTCTTACTTAATTTTAAAATAATAATAATAATTTAGATTTCATGTCTTATTATATTTATATCATAATTTTTTATTCTAAATGAATTGTAAAAAAGTAATATTTTATATTACTATAATCCACGAGTTAATAAAAAAACACAAATCATGTACAACATATGGTAAAAAAAAAAAAAAAAACTAGAGTTTTGGTTCATTTAGAATAAAAAATTATTCATTACTATATTACATAGAAGATAAACTATTTAACATATTTTTAATTATTTTTTGTTGTATTAAAAATATTTATTTTTTATATTTAAATATTACTCTCTTAATTTTCATACATAATTAATTTTAGAATAATAATAATAATTTAAATTTTATTTTTTATTGTATTTATATTATTATTTTTCATTCCTAATAAATTATAAAAAATATATTTTACATTAATAATTCACGGGTTAATAAAAAAAATAAATCACGTGCTAAAAAAAATAGTAAAAAATCATTACAATACTATTGTTTCAATTCTTTTTCTTTCCCTTTTGTTTTTATAACAGAACAATTTCTTTGGCTCTCTCTCATTCTGTAATTTGATCAAGATGAATGACTTGCTCATGGTAATCTGATTTTTTTTCGTTCATTATATTGCAATTCTCTCAAAATTCTATTCTTAATTATGTGTTTAAATTTGAGTTTAATGGTTCATTTGTTGTTTTAATGGTGTAATTTGGAGCTGAGTTGATCTTGCCTCTTTAAAACAAATTATATATATATATATATATATATATATATATATATATATATATATATATATATATATATATAGTTCAATTCTTTTGTTTTGTTTTTTTAGGGGGATTTTATTTGAATTTTGAACTTTTTAATGCACCTAAAAATGGAGAAATTCTTAGGTAAATTAGATTCACCACGTCAGATTATGAACTACCAATGATGATCTAACACGTAAACGTGTTAATTACAATACACATCCCATAATTCAGGTAGTTAATTTTCATATTTATCTTATGGGGTAGTTACTGTTTAACATAAAAAATCATGATTGAACAGTCCATAATCTGACGTGGTGGACTAAGTCTACCTAAGATTTTCTCCTAAAAATGGGTTTTCATGGCTTCATATGATTGTTAAGGAAACTTAGGAAAGGAAAAAAAAAAAAAAAAAAACTATAGTTTAGATTTAATAAAGGACACACCGTTACCATGGAGAGCATAAATCAATTGGTAATGAGTTGTTTTAACTTAACTAAGGTCTCGAATTCAAGACTTAAGAATGCAGCTACATATTTAATAGGGAGAACTATCCGGCTCGAACAAAATTAATTTTACCTCAAAAAGTGTGATGACACCTGTGGTATAGACAAAAAATGAAGACACACCGTCTTGAGTTTTACTCTGGACTGGTAGATGCAATTATTAGAGGCAATACAGACTCAGAAAAAAATAAGTTATTATCAAATAAAAAAAATTTATTTATCAATAAGTTTTAAAAAAATAATACAAATTATATAAATTAGTATATATAAATCTTAAAAAAACAATTAAGTTATTTTTCAATACAAATTATTAAAAAATAATTAAATTAACACTTACATAATGCGCGAATCCACAACTAATTATAAATTTTAATGTTTTATCAATACAATTAGGGATTATTAGAAGAAATTTAAGTGAATATATTAATATATAGTATATATATATATATCAATGAAGATTCAAGTTTTTTTTTATCTTAAAAGAGAAAAACTTGAGAGAATGCAATTCAATGCTTTTGGGTTTCTATTCCTATGTCTTATAGAAAATTCAATCCCATGTTTTTTCATTTTTTTTTTTTTTTTTTGTTGGTTCATTCATTTCCTGTGAAGCATGCGCTCACCGTGTGGAAAGGCCACTTTTAAACAAATTATAAATTGTGCATATTCTTTTGGGTGGGGCAAATGTTTGTCTTAGTGCTTTTCCAATATATATGTATATTGATGTTGTTTTGATTTATTTGTAGAGATTAGAATTTGAAATAAATAAATATTTATTTAGAAAACAATCATCTATTAATTTTTTTTAGCATTCAAAAGAAAAATTTAATATCAGTGATATTCGAATCTTCACGTTTATTTTTAAAATACGAAATCTCATTTTAACACTAGGTTAAAATACTAATTAATAATCATTTATTAATTAGTAAAATAAAATAATAATACTGAAAAATATAAATATTTGAATTTGATATATATTATGTTGTATGACTTTTTTTTTCATCTAAAATGTAAAGATAAATCATCTTTCTTTGAATATATAATTATTAAAATGCATTCTAAGTACATATATATGGCCATAGGCAAATAGCTGTGATGGAGCCCACTAAACATATATTGATACAATATGACATTTAATTTCTCTCCGTATGAGTTTGTGTTTGATATTGAATTTTGAAATTTTTGATTTTTTTTTGAAATGTATAAATATATAAAAATAGCGAAGAGATATATATATATACATATCTCAAAACTATAGTATTTTTGAATAAATTGTTTTTTAACTTTATAGAGTTAAAGAAATCATGATTTTGGAAAAGCAGAATTTTTTAACTTCTCTAAATTATAATTTATCAAAATAATTAATTTTTTTTAAAAAAAATACAAATACAATTTTCAAAAATAAATCAGAACTCAATCCTAAATGAACATTAAGAGTATTATTACCTCACAAATTATTAATTAATTAGAGTAATAGTGTGCATAATTCATTTTGCCTTCCAATTGTTAATCTCTACTTTCAATTGAAGCCTGAAATTAATTAAGCCCCAACTCGGCCCCTTTTGTGTTTGGATTAAGCTTGTTGAAAGATTGATAAATATAATTCAAGTCTCTAAAGTTACAAAACTTTAGATTTATTTTCTTTTACCTAATTTAAAAAATTATAACTGTCTTAATCAACAAGTAAGTTAGTTCAAAAATACTCTTAACATACATCTAGATAAAATAAAAATAAAGCTTGAGATGACTAATTAAATAACAAAGTTTAAACCATGATGTAATTAATTTGCAGTTTGCTTACTCTAGCAGGTACAAGCACAACAAATTCACTTGCAAATATATCAGGCAATAATAAGTATTGTTTTACATGAGATAAGTGAGATAAAAAAATAAAATTTTTTGAGGAGTAAAAAAAATTAGTTTGTTTGATAATTATAATTGAATAAAATTTCTGGAAAATAAAGATTTTCATTTCATGGATTTGAGAAAAATAACTTCTTTAGGGGAGGCTAGGTATATTAAACTTTCTTACATGTATGTATTGAATTAGAAGAATTAAAGATTTTTATGAACTTAAAAAGTCAAAAAGTATTCAATAATAACTTTTAAAAACTTTTTAAAAGTTAAGAAATATTCAATAATAACTTTTAAAAATTTTAAAAAAATTTATAGAAATCAAGAGTATTCAATTATAACTTTTATAAAGTTTATAAAAGTTAACTGATATTCAAAAAATCATTGATTTTTATAAATAATAGATTTTTGTATACTTTCATTGTCTTTTTATATATGATATGAATAAAAAATCTCCATAATTCTCTTTCACTTCTCTTTAAAATTTCAGCCTACTTTTTTTTAAAGCCATACACAAAAAAAATAAAATAAAATATTTCTCAACCTTCCAAAAAAGAAAAAAAAAAACTAACAACTTATAAACCTATAGTTGATAGGAATATGTTAACGGGTGTGTGTCTAAACACAATTAATTATTAATTAAATTAACCTTTACAAATAATTTATATAAATATAATTTTTAAAAAGTTTAAAATATTCTATTTTTTCTTCTTTTAAATAGAATATGTAATTTATATATAAAAAAAATTATATATAATTATCATATAAATTTTAAATTAATTATTTAATTGACTAATCATATGCATTGTGTTTGTTTTTTTTTTATCATTATTAATGTGGCTTTATTTTTTTTTTATAGTTGCAATAAAATGTTTGTTTTATTGCAAACCTCACATTTTAATTTTTGTTATTTGAACTTCTTAATATCAATAATATTTTATCTAACATTAAAAAGTTAAAATAATCTAAAAATAAAAATTATTATAATGTAATATATAAGCACATATTCAAAAAATGCAATCAAGTAACAAATTTTCTAATATCTATAATTTTAAGTCATGCTCGATGAGTGAATATTTGAAATGATCATTTTGATGAGATTTTGTTTATTTTGCAAAGTGACAAAATAGGTATGAGCTGGTTAAAGAGAGTTCTTATGCAGATAGAAGTTAATAGCAGTTGAGTATTCTTGTGTTTTTTTGGGTATTCCCCTTCCTTTGTAGCTAAAAAAAAAAAAATCATATTAATTAATTATTTAACAATATTACTTAATAAAATAGATATTAAAAATAAATGAAAATCTATTAATATTTATAAAAGTTTATAAAAGTTTTTTAAAATAAAATTTTTAAAAGTTATTTATAACTTTATAAACTCCGCATAAGTCATTAAAAATTTATAAATTATGCAAAAGTTATTCACTTAAAAAAAAGTTTATAAAAGTTTTAATTGAATACACCCTTCTTAGTTGAGATAAATATAAATTGACATATTTATCCTTCACTAAATGTGACTAAGTATTAGGCTAAGTATTATTGTTTCTTATATTATTAATTTCTAAAAATGATAATATAAAGTCAAATAAAAAAAAATCTATTTTTCAAAAAATTATATGCAAATTAAATACACAATTACTTGTACTTTTTGAAAAATAACTTTTTAAAAGTCTATTTCTTGATAAATATATTTGTCAGAAAGTAAATCACTGATACCAAAGGAGGGTTTTATGGATCAAAAAACTGTGTTAGGTTAGGTATAGAATGGTACTAACAGACGGCTTGTTCGTGCAGACAGGCGGCGTTCGGGATGGCCGACAAGGTCGAAGGCTCTGGGAGGGAGAGTGTATTTCAAGGGTATTTTTATAATTTTTTATCTGATGTAGGCCATTGAATCAGGATTATCTTAAACTTTAAGTCAGCATTAAAAACCCATTGATGGGTTTATTTTCTTTTAACCCCATGTTTATATTTAACTTATTGAATTGGGTTTCTCCTTCATTTGTAATACTTGTTTGTACTATTTTGTGTTTTAAGCTGCTATTAATATCAACTATTTTAAAAAAAAAAAAAAAAGTACTAACAGTCTACTATCCAACCAAACTGTTTTAATTTAAAGGACTGACACAAATTGAAAAAAGAAATGGACACTGCAAGCAGTAATTAATATGAAGATCTGTAGATTGTTGTGTAATAATGAATGCCCTCTTGCCTTCGGCAAAAAGAAAAATGAATGCCCTCTTGCCTCTTGGACTATATGTTTACACAAAAACAATAATTATGAGAAGACACCTTAGCTAGCTTGTTTGCATTCAATGCCAAACCAAGGCTTCCTTAACCATTGTGAAAATAACACCACCAAAAAGTTTTTGGTACAATAATATTAGAGTTATATATCTACCGATATAATTGTGAGGTTGCAAATTAATTTGATTAATCCAAAAAAAAAAATAATACTAATATTTCATTTGTAAATATTTTTTTATTTAATCATATTTATAATAGTTGATAGATAATACTTGTTGTTGATAGTGATTGAGAATTGTTAACCGATAAATATTAAACTAGTTATTTGATAAAAATTTAATAGTATTGAAATGTAAGATAACTACAAGAATATATATATATATATATATACACATTATTTTCATTTTTAATGTCTTATGAAATTGATAAGTGTTAATTAAAAAATTATACTAATTAATCTTTTTAAAAATTAATTATTTAAAGTATTAAGTTTAATATAATTATTTTTATATTTGATTATAGTAATTATTTCAAATATTTTTATAATTATTTATTATTCTTAATGAATTATAGATAAACATATTGCATAAAAAATTAATTCAAGAAAAATAATTAATTCTATTATTAATAAATTCTATAAGGGTAATATGATAGATGTAATATAGTAAATAATAATAATAATAATAATATGAACTATCAATGTATAGGAAGAAATTCAAAATGAAACTTTTGGAATCAATAACAGTTAAAGAAATGACTATTAATCTTTTTTAGTTTATTAGACGAGCTAATTTAAACAACTAATGGTTTTTTTTTTTTTTTTATTAAAAAGGGTTGAGTTAGCTTTTTTTTTTTTTTTTTTTGCCCGAAGAAGAAATTAGTTGTTAATATTAATGGGCTTTTGAGAGTAAAAACATTATCAGATTAATTCCCAACAATTAAACCAATAGTACAAGAATCTACCTTGCAATGTAAAAGAAAAAAAAAAGGGTTCATGTTGTTTTATTTTTCAAAAGAAATTATCACAACGTGAACTCTTTTTTTTTTTTTTTATACTTTTCTCCTCTTTTATATGTACTAGTTACTTACGTATATACATTGCATCTGATTATTATAAATTTCATATGTGTTATTATACATTATCAAATATTAAGTATTTTATTAAATAAAAATATTTTAATTAATAATTAAACAAAAAATTTAATAAATTTTATGAAAATTAAAATTTAGTCAATAAAAGATTTTCATATTTTAGTTTGCTATAATTATTATTTATATTCAATCAATAAAATAAATTACAAATAGCAAAGCAATCAGAGTAATAATTTAATAATTCAAACTTACATAAAATTTATTACATGTAAAATTTAAAATATAATGTTATAAAATATAAATTATGAATCACTACCGAAAAATCACTAAATACTGACGGAAATAATACTAAAAATTTCGTCAACGAACCAAATTACCGACGGAGAAAAAAAGTCGGCTAAATCTTGATCAGTAAAACATTAGCGACAGAAATTGTATTCCGTCGCTAATTTTGCGACGAAAAATCTGTCGGTAACCTTTTATGGCATTGTCGGTAAATTTACCGACGGAAAATATTTTGTTAGTAATTACCGAAGGTTTACCGACGAATTTCAGAAGAAAAATTAATTACAAAATAATAAAATAAATTAAAAAAAAGTGTATTCGATAGGTAATTTCACAAAATAAAATATTATTTCTTCGGTGATCCGTTGTTATTTTGATCATTATCTGTTGGTAATTCATCAGTAAATTATGATTATCATTTTTTAGTTTATAATTTAATTACAAATACATTTAAATTCAAATATATATTTAAATACATATATATAAAAGATTAAATTATATTTAATCATTAATATAAAATTGTCACACCCCACTTTGAGAGATGCGACGATTCTAGGGCATGGGTAGGCATAAGGCCACCGAAACCTGTAGAACACATATCTACTATGAATCTAATTCAGTATCATGAAAATAAACCATAATTATTTCATCATATCACATTATATCATATTCCAAGATTAGAACCTCCTATCACATTATCGTCATATACTCATAAGCACACACATATAAACTTAATCGTAAGTCTTATACATATCCTTCTTATACATACAACACTTACTAATTACATATCTCATACAATGTTCTTTTAACACCCATGGAGCTCACTAAACATAACTTTAATATATACATATACATATATGTCAAATGAAACTTTACTCTAATAAGAAAATCCTCAAATGAAGAATGATGCTTAATGAACCACTTGCTCACTATGCTGCTCTCCTGAAAAATAGAATCACTAATGAGATAAAGTAATGAGTAAAGAATATGCTACAATACTTGTGAGATTAGGTTTTTCAAGGCTAGCTCACAAGGATAGCTCGTGTTTTCTTATAACTTGGCACATGTACTTATATTCGTAGAATGAAAAATATAAGATTCACATTAACAAATGAACTTTATCATTCAAGAACTTATGAATAATCTTTAGAACTTGGACTCATGGATTTTGGAGGTATCCACTTTAGGTACACATGATTTCTTATAACTTTTAACTTATGGACATTTGGGTCTTATAATCACATGGACATATTTTATAGTATTTTGGATTAGGGATCTTATACAATTGATCTTTAGAACAATAATTCATAAAGATTGACATTGGTCTTACATAGATCAAACATTGAATATATATATATATATATATATATATATATATATATAGAAAACAATAAAGTATTTTGAAATTATTGAGTTCTTTATTCATATAAGATTTTGGAATAGAAAATAATGTACGTTTGTATATTGGACCAAAAAATTTAGTAAAAACTTATACACTTATATTTTTGGAACTACTTATATAAATAGGAATCTCATAATCAAATATTTACATTCAAATAGCTTGTAAAATCAGTGATTCATATATCATGAAAGAATATTAGATTTGAAAATATTAGATACTATAGGTTTAGTATCAAAGGAACATAACATTAGTGAAATATGTATATGTACACAAAAGGGATTTTGTATACTCTAACTCATATAACTTTGGATAACATATATACTTATATGCCATAGTGTCAAGGTCGATGACACATAGGCGAATAGTTTTAGAAATCAAGTGGCTTGCACATCAAGATATTTCTCATTTTCAAATAAGATTATATACTTATGGATCTTTGATAAGTGCTTAATTGAATACGTTTTACCCTTTGTTCTTAATGAATTTTATTCTTAAATTGAGTTTGATTTGTTTTGTTTAGTGTTTTTTCAGAGTTTATTTAGGAATTTCATGTTTTAGAAGGCCATGAATCAAAGTTATTGAAATCACGAAGATATGACACGAATTCGAGGCATTTTGGGAGGATAGAATTGAAGAAAAGTTTTGAAGATCAAATGCAAAGTTGATATGTTGATAGCTTTGGACACCTTGGAGTATTTTGAGCATAACTCGAGCTAAAAATGTCCAATTAAGTCACATTAGGTGTCATTGGAAAGCTAAGAAAAATATCTACAAAAGTCATGAAGCCATAAAGCCTAATTCTATACCGTTAAGAAATTATACGCCTAATTGTACGGGCGTGTCTCTGGGTGTATTGTAGCTACTGTCTCTCAAGAAAGGATACGCCCAGATGATACGGGCATGTCTCTGGGCATATTGTAACTACTGTCCCTCAAGAAAGGATACGCCCAGATGATACGGGCGTGTCTCTGGGCGTATCCCTGGAGATTTTTGGCCGATTTCAAGATATAAACACCAGAAAATGGAGTTTTGAGGAGAGCTTTTGGGACTTTGAAACCCTAGCCTTTTGGCTAGGAATTTTAGGCT
>CATKHJ010543430.1:0-13623 GCA_949750685.1 Vernicia montana
AAAAAAAAAAAAAAAAAAAAAAAAAAAAACACTCCACTGAGCCAGTAGAGGAAAATCAACCAAAAACCAAGTTAAGCCTATAAGAGAAAAGGAGTAGTAGAAAAATAGAGAAACAAAGCCCAAAAAAACAGAGGCTCCATAACTACTTTGAATCTATGACTCTATAATAAAAAAATTTATGAATACAGAAAAATGATAACCCAAAAACAAAAGCAATTACAACTCTCAAAATAGAGATTGCTCAAGCCAATTAATATTTTGCTTTAAAGAATCAAACCTCAAAATAGACTATGTATTTAAATAATAAAAGCCAAATTATATTTTGCCTAACCTTCCATATTCTTTAACCTCATTTAAGTTTTATCTAATTCAAATAGAAGTTAAGAGGTGGTAGACTTTTGTGGTCATTTGGGGATTCCAAGTCTTGATTAACAAAACTTAGGACTTATTCTAAATAATCTCAATGAAAGAGAAATTGTCAAGAACTCACGAGTCATAAGCAATATCTAAATAAATAAAGGTATTATGGTTTATTTAGAGAATAAAAAAATAGGTGGAGTGCCAAAAATTATTTGATAAACACTCAATTTACCCTCTGAATTTTACGGGGATATTCAATTGAGTCTAAACTAACTTTTTGAATCAATTAAAGACAAAAATTTTATTTTATGCTCAAATTACTCATATTTTGACTTTCTAATAGAACATGTAAAACACGCTATGGAAAAAAGAGTGAGGAGTTTTATAAACTAAACTATAATAAATTTATAATTATTTTTTTTACTAAAAAAAAAGCTCATCTCCACTCTCCTATCCCTTTACCTGCAAAACCATAAGTTAACCCCACACAATCCCATCTTATTTACGCCTCCACCTCCAAGCTCTGGTCACTTTTTGCCACATCCAAATGAATTAAGGGAATATACCTGAAATCTAAAAATACAAAGTTCAAAAAAAAAAAAAATGGAGACTTTTGAATCCAACATGAACAACAATGAAGATCATCAAATCACCAATAAATCAAATCACAGTTGGCAAAAAGTAAGCTACCCAAAACAACAGCATAAGCAAAAGCCTGCAGCATCGTCCCTAACTAAAAGTTTGATGTCTTTCAGTCCTTGGAGCAACAATCTAAAGAGCATTGTCGGTGACTCTTGGAGTCTCAAAAAGCTACAAATGTTATTATCGTTGAAGCTCCGATTAGATTGAAGCATAAAGACGATGATAGCGACGATTTTCTGGGCTGTGGGTTTCATAGAATTGGCATTGGATAAATCAGTTGCCGTTATTGGGTGAATCAGTTGGTGGGTAGCGTTTGTTGTTGGGTTGATGGTTAATAGTTGTTGCCCAATAAGCACTAAGAAAGGGGGTTGAATTAGTGGGTAATTAAAAAATTAATTGAACAAAAAAGAAGAAAAAGAATGAACACAAGAATTTATAGTGGTTCGGATTATAACCAATCCTACATCCACTCTTCAATCACTAATTGGGTATTTCACTATCGATGGAGTTTTAACAAGTTAACTCCCAACTTAGTGTTTAAGCTCACACCAAGCTTTACAAGTGTTTTTAATAGGCTCACACTAAAACCTCACAAGTATTTTTACTAAGGTCAATACTCAAACCCAACAAGAGTTTTTAACTTAGGCTCACTCCTCAACCTAGATAGTGTTTAATGGCTAACACTAAATCCTTTGAGTAATGAATGCTCTTACAACAAACACACAAGGTGTTGAATGAGAAATTAAAAGCTTGAGAAATAAAATTGCAAGAGTTTGGTTGTTAGAGAAGTAGGTAGTGTACATTGAAGTCCTTTGGAGGGGATATTTATAGTTTCGCACCACTAAAAAGCTGTTACAAATAGGCTCAAATCAAATCTTGTTTCAACAGCTAGAAAATCTGCATTAAATACTCTGTCAGACAAGAATCGCGGTCGCTATGCTCATATCGCAGTCGCTATGACTGTTTCACGGTCACTACATGGATATTGCGGTTGCTATATTCATATGTGTCCAACGGCTAGTGACATATGGCAGATTTTCATTCGCTGATGATGTTACCGTTGGAACTCTTTTTAGCTTTATGAATGTCACAGTCGCAAACAAGGCAGTTGCTTGAGCGATCAAGCTTTGGCGCTTGGAGTTGCTGTCCTGATACTGACCGCGAACCTCTCTGGATAAAATTTGCAATTTAGGCATTGAACTATATTGCAGTCGCAACATTTGAGTTATGGTCGCGACAAGGTTATTACGGGTGCTATCTTCCTATTACGGGCACAAATTAGGAGTCCAGCAGAACACTTAGAGATTTCTCTAAGTTCTTGAATCCCAAGCTTTTTCTAAGGCATTTTAACTGTTAAAATATACTTAGATGAAACATTAGAACTATTCAATTTGATTGTCAATATCAAAATAGAGATTGACTAAATTGAAAATCCAATTTAGGTCAACAATTTCCCCCTTTTTTTATTTTGACAATTAAATTAAATTAAATTTTAGATAAAATAAAATAAAGTAAACAAAATATAAGGCTCCCCCTGAATAAATGATCCTTATAATTTTTAAGAAAGATTTTATTTTTCTCCCCCTTAATAAAATAAGTTTTATTTTCTCTCCCTTAATCAAGTAAGTTTTCAAATTCATTTCACTTCTCCCCTTTTGGCAAGATCAAAAAGAGAAATTTAAAGGCAATTAATAATGATGAATAGAAATTTAAACAATGATTAAAAGGGAACATAAAGTTAACTTGATTATGAATATTAATCATCACAAAGGCAATTAAGGTAAAAAAAAAAGTAAAGGAAAGCACATATAAGAGATGCATCAAGTAAGTCAAATTTGAAAAACTTCATTCAATTAAAAAGAAAATACAAGATGCTTAAAAATAGATGAAAAGAAAAAAATAAAAAATAAAAAATTTTATGGCCCAAGCTCTAAGATTCTTCTACTTCTTCTTTTTCTTCACTAAATTCCCAATCTTTCAAGTCACATGGAGGGATTCCCATTTTGTTTTGAATGTCCACTATATCTTCATGCACATGGTCTAGAAGATTTAGCCTTTTCATAATCTTGCTAAATATTTTTTTTGACCTTGGAGGATGATGGAACTCTAAAGGAGGTTTGGGTCCCTTGTTCCTTTGAGATCCTTTCCTCCACTTGGAATTTCAACCCTTGATCTTTTCCTAGACTTTTCTTATACACCCACTTCTCCAAAGATGTATTCATATGTACCATTTCTTTCCCTAATACACTTGGAGTGTATCATATACTCAATATCTAGCATATTTGAAGAGGGTGAAAGATAAGTTTGGAGGATAGATTTGTTGGGTAAAGTGAGAGCACTAACATGGTTTGCAATTCTTGTGATATGAGAAGAGATAAGAATTACACCCTTAGGTGTTTTGGCCAAGTGAATGAATTGGTCTATAAGAAAATAAGAGGTTTTGATGGATTTTACTTTGATTAAGCTAAAGAGGAAAAAGAGATCCTTTTGAGTTACCTTCTTATTACCATCTCCTCTTGCATTGATTGAGAAGGTGATAATTTGATGGAGAACCCAAAAATATAAGGTTCTAAAATGTTTGGCTAAAAAGGATTTGGGATCATACCTAATTTCAATCAAGAGCTCCCTCCAAAAGTCATTGAAATTCATATCAAATTCATTTAGGTTTGATGCCCCTACCTTTTGAAAATTGAATATATCCGCTACTTCCTCTAGGCTCTAGCCTTAGCCCATACTCTTTTCCAAAAATCGAAAGCGAATTCCATAATGGCCATAAGGAGAGAAAAATTTCTTTCCTAAAACAAGGGTGGCTAGGAATTCTTTGGTGAGTTCTTCATGCCCATCTTCAGTAGGAAAGATGAATGTCCTCCATTGAAGATTGTCCAAGTAGTGGACAAAATCTCCCTCAATTCCTAAAGTTCTAAAATCATAAAGTTTTGGGATTTTGTTGGCTAAAACAAGTTTGGTTTGCAACTTTTCTCAATTTTGTTTATTTTCCTTAGTAACCCCTTTCAAAAGCTCAAGAGGTGAAGGAGCTTAAGAAGTTTGGGGTCCTTTCCCCTTAAAAGGCCTAGAGGTCTTGGTTTTAGGTGCCATAGAGTAAGATAGAGTAGAAAATGGAGATGAAGTGAAAGTTTGAGAGAAGAAAAAGTATGCAGAATGTGAGAAAATGAGAGGGAATACTTTAAAATAGTTATGAGTAGTGTGTAAAGTGAAATGGGGGTTTATATAGGCATTAGATGCCCAAAAACAGTAAAAAATGACTATATTTGGCATTCAATGAAAATCTAGCCGTTTTAAAACAACTATTTTTTTTTGAGTCAAAATTGTAAATTGCGTTCACAAAAGGGGAGTCGCAACTGCGATATTCAAATTTACTGAGTAACGGTAAAGAGTAAGATAAATTTCGCGTTTGCAAAGAAAAAAGAGCGACCACAATCTTTGAAAATTGCCAATGGGCAAAAAAAATTTAAATATCGCGCTCACTAATGAAAACCCTCAATCTCGCACCCTTAAGATTTTGGCGCAGCTTGACCTTGCTAGATTTAGTACGCTACGTAGAACCGATACGGAAGTCCCGCTAGCCGGTTAACGGGCAGGGGTCAAGGGAGCAAGGGGCAACGCCCCTATAGCAAAAATTGGCTTTCAGACATCATACTACAAGGATAATTAATGTCGGATTCATCAACACTGACTGGTAATTTTTTAAACTTCTAAATACCCCGAAAATTGACCCGGAGGACCGAAAATGCCAAATTGCCACATGGCTGGTTGCCAGGATAGCCTGCGGATCCGCAATCCATCTGCAAGGCTCCGGGGTCTCATTTGGCTGCCACTGCGATGCACAGTCGAGGACGCGCCAAAACACTTGCGGCAGCCGCAGACGTTTTCGCATGTCCGCACTGACGCGCCTGATGCATGCCGTACTAACGTGTGTCAATCGCATCAGTATGATGCGTCAGGGCTGGTGGATCCTCCAGCCTGTTTGGCGGGCGCCGTGAATTTCTGGAGCGAACCCAGGCAGTTCTGACTCGGATCTGCGGATCGCCCTCACGGCTGTACCCCTATGCGCAAAAATTTTAATTTTACCCCTCTTTCAGCTTACCTTTTTTAACCTTTTTTAATCATTTTACCTCACTTTTATTTCCTATAAATACCTCCTTCATTTCTCATTTCAAAATATACCAAGAGTTAGTATCGAATTTTCTACTGCTCTCTCTCTCTCTCTCTCTCTCTCTTTTTAATTAATTAAATTCTCTTCGATTTTAATTAATTAATTTTAATTTATCTTCCACTCAATTCGATTAATTAATCACTTTAATTAATCACTTTAATTAATTAATAATTTTAATTAATTAAAAATTGAGTAATCAATCCTTTTAAATTAATATTCTTTAAAGTTAATTTAAATCCAATCCATCTCTCTGAAACGGAACTCCGATCCGGTTAAACCATCCACTCATCACATATCCCAAAAAAGAAGGTATGATCCCTTACCTTTACTTAAACTCCAAATCAAATCAATCCAATCAAACTGATCAACCCCTAAACCTTTTTACCTCACCGTGGAATGAACTGCATGGATTTTGATCCCCATTCAATGGGGTACGTAGGCACACTTAGAATCTAAATCCAAGTCTCAGATCCAAATCCCAATTAATCTCTTTCCCCTTTTATTTTCAATGTAAATATTTATATTTAATGCTTTCAATTACTTGCTCTTTATTTTTCGATGTACTCATAATTATGTCATGATCATATATTATAATTATCATTAATATTTGTCATTCATGAAATCAATTTTTAAAAGTCAAATCAAACTTAAGAGCCAAATTGAGATTATTTAAAACCAAAAACCTAGTCTCCGAACTCAACTTGGTTCGAAGGCTAGTGATTTTAACTTTGGGTAAATTAATCACAGATTAATGAATTGGAGTCAATTTTGGATTTTTTTCTTAATTTTTTCATTTAAATAAATTAGGATGATGACTCCCGAACCCTTTTCAAAAGTCAAATCAATTTTCTGAGGTGATAGCCGCTTCCAATCTTTAGCACCGAAACTCGTACCTAAACTCCCTTAAAAATCGTTCGCCTTTCCTTAAGGCATTTTTTCCAAAGCGAGAGGAGGGGCGTTCAGGCGAGGCCTCACAGCTAATGGCCTGTAGCGACCACGATTTAAGAGTTTTGCAAAAAATAAGATAAATTTTTTGAAAAACTTTTATGCAATTCAATTATCATCAAATTGAATAATAAAAAACAATAAGAAATGCACATCTTCAAGCATACATTTGGCAAATATTATCTTAACCACCAAAAATTATTGCACACAATCAATCATATTAAAGAATTGAAAGTTATTGCATCACTCAATATAAGGAATTGAAATTGACTTTAAGGAGTCAAGTTATGCATAGAAAATGTCATATAAATATGATTGTAAAAACAAAATTTTTATGACAAGGAGCTTCCATCAAGTATCTCAAGCTCCCTCTTAATGAAGTTTAATCTTTCTTCATTTAGGAGCTTAGTGAAAATATCAGCCAATTGGTTAGTTGTATCAATGAATTCTAATACAATATCCTCAATTTGCACATAATCTCTTAAAAACTGATGTCTAATATCTATATGCTTGCTCCTAAAATGTTGGATGGGATTCTTTGAAAGGTTTATAGCACTTGTATTATCACATTTGATGGGAATGTGATCAAATGTTTGTCTATAATCTTTGAGTTATTGTTTCATCCAAAGAACTTAAGTGTAACAACAACCTGCCATCACATATTCCGCTTCGGCGGTGGACAAAGCAACCGAAACTTATTTATTGCTAAACCAAGAAACTAAGCACTCACCAAGAAAGTGGCAAGTTCTGGAGGTACTCTTTCTATCTAAGAGACTATCGGTATAATTCGCATCGGAATAACCAATTATACTAAATGAAGAATCTCTAGGATACCATAATCCTAAATGCAATGTTCCATGTAAATATTTCAAAATTCTTTTAACCGCATTTAAATGAGACTCTTTAGAACAAAATTGAAATCTAGCACACAAGCATACACTATACATAATATCAGGTCTATAAATTGTAATATAAAGAAGTGAGCCAATCATACTTCTATACTTCTTTTCATCTACAAGCTTACCCATTTCATCCTTGTCAAGCTTAGTTGATGTGCTCATTGGTGTCTTGCTACTTTTGCAACTATCCATTCCAAATTTCTTCAATAATTCTTTGGTGTACTTGGATTGGTTGATGAAAATCTCATATTTGCATTGCTTGATTTGAAGACCAAGGAAGAATTTGAGCTCTCCCATCATACTCATTTCAAATTCCCTAGTCATACACTTGGCAAATTCTTTACAAAGATTTTCATTAGTATCACTAAATAAAATATCATCAACATAAATTTGAACAATAAGTGTATCATTATTGTGTCTTTTTACAAAAAGAGTAGTGTCTACCTTTCCTTTTACAAAGTCATTTTTTAACAAAAAAAAGAACTAAGCCTTTCATACAAGCTCTGGGAGCTTGTTTCAATCCATACAAGGCCTTAGTCAATTTAAAGACATGATTTGGAAGTTCTTGATCCTCAAAATCGGGAGGTTGTTCAACATGAATTTCCTCTTCAATAAAACCATTTAAAAATACACTTTCACATCTATTTGAAATAATTTAAAATTCATGTGACAAGCAAATGCAAGTAAAATCCTAATAGCCTCTAATCTTGCCATCGGAACATAAGTTTCATCATAGTCTATGTCTTCTTCTTGGTTATACCCTTTGGCAACCAATCTAGCTTTGTTCCTAGTGATGAAACCATGCTCATCTAGCTTATTCCTATACACCCATTTGCATCTAATAATTGGATGATTCTTAGGTTTAGGAACAAGTTCCTAAATTTTGTTTCTCTCAAATTGGTTGAGTTCCTCTTGCATAGCAATCACCCAACACTCATCATTTAGAGCCTCAGTAATAGTCCTTGGCTCAAATTGAGAAACAAATGCAAGATAATTATCTAAGGCTTTAAAATGAGATCTAGTACTTACACCCTTTGAAGTTTCACCAATGATGAGTTCTTTGGGGTGATCCTTGGGGTAGCTCCATTCTTTAGGGAGTTCTTGAGTGTGATCCTTTTGTTGTTGAGGTTGAGCTTCAACATCTTGTTAAGTCTCCTCATTCACCATCTCTTCCTTTGAGTTGTCCTCAATTTCAAGCTTTCAAATTCACCTACAAAATCATCAAGGACACTACCTTTCCCAAGATCAAGCTTACTAGATTCATCAAAAATAACATTCATTGACTCTTTAACCACTAAAGATTTCTTATTAAAGACTCTATAAGCTTTGCTAGTGGTGGAATAGCCAAGAAAAATACCATCATCCGTTTTGGATGCAAATTTTCTAAGATTATCCTTGATATTTAATATATAGCACTTGCAACTAAATACTCTAAGATATGAAATTTTGGGTTTTCTTCCATTCTATAACTCATAAGATGTTTTGTTTAAAATTGGTTTTTTAAAAAACACGATTTGCAATATAATAAGAAGTATTAACGGCTTCCGCCTAAAAGTATGTAGGAAGTCCATACTCATTGAGAATAGTTCTAGCCATCTCTACTAATGTTCTATTTTTCCTCTCTACAACACCATTTTGTTGTGGTGTTCTAGAGGATGAAAAATTATGAGAAATTCCAAATTCAATGCAAAAGTTTTCAAAATATTCATTTTCAAATTCTTTTCTAAGATCACTTCTAATTTTTGAAATCAAATAATCTTTTTCGTTTTGAACTTTCTTTGCAAAACTTTTAAATGTATCAAAAGCATCATTCTTATAAGTTAAAAAACTAACCCAAGTAAATCTAGAGTAATCATCAACAAGTACATAGGCATAAAGCTTTCCACTCAAACTAGCAACTCTACTTGGTCCAAATAAGTCCATGTGAATGAGTTGTAGAAGTCTAGAAGTGCTTACCACATTTTTTGTTTTGAAGGAAGACTTATGTTGTTTCCCTATTTGGCATGGTCCACATGTCTTGTCCTTTGAATATTTTATTTTTGGTAGCCCATCAACTAGCTCATCCTTGCTTAGGCTATGAATCAACTCCATGCTTGCATGACTAAGCCGTCTATGCCAAAGCCAAGATTCATTGCTAATAGACATAAGACACTTGAAATTGTAGTTAGCCAAATTGTATAAGTTAATTATGTAGGTATTGTCATCTCTTTCTCCTTTGAACATCACTTTGTCATCTACCAAGGTAGTGACAAGACATTTTTTGGAGTCAAAGATGACTCTATTACCTTTGTCACATAATTGACTTACGCTTAACAAGTTATGCTTTAAACCATCAACTAAATAGGCATCCTCAATAAGGGAACAACCTTCCTTACCAATTGATCTAATGCCAATTACCTTACCCTTGGAATTGTTTCCAAATGTGACATTTCCTCCAAGCTTTTTCTTCAAGGAGATGAAGAGGCTTGCATTTCTAGTCATATGCCTTGAACATCCACTATCTACATGTCATTCACTTTCTTTTGTAGAGGATTTAAGGCATACCTATAAGAAATGTCAAATTATATTTTCTTAGGTATCCAAACATATTTGGGTCCTTTGGGGTTAGTCTTGGAAGGATCCTCAAGTTTTAATTAAGCCTTTCTTATGTAACAAAATATATTAATATGACATTCTTTCATACAATAATGGCATTTTAGATTTGACTTGTAAGTTTTTTTGTGCTTTGTCATTTTATAGTGAAATTGAGGCATTTTTGCAATAATATCATGATGCACACAAGAGCATGAATGATGTTGTGATTGTGGGTATTTGTGAACATGCCTCTTTTGATATTTAAATGCATGATTGACTCTTTGAGACTTAGCTCTTAAGTCATGTGAGCCTTTTTCAATCCTCTTAGGATTTGAAGGTTTTGTGTATGCTTTAACCTCCTTGTTGACTACCTCTATACTAGAAGTTTGAGGAGTAGAGGCTTTGACAAACAAAGGAGATAAAGATGTAGAGGTTGATGAACTATTAAAGCCAATACCATATTTTACTAGGGGTGGTCTTTGAGATACAATAAGTATATTCAAAGTTTCATTCCCTTTATGGAATTTAGAAATTGAAGTTCTTAATTCTTCAACTTTTAATTTTAAAGTTTTATTTTCTTTATACAATGATTCAAGTGAAGAGGTTTTAGAAGAGATTTCATCCAATGAACTTTTGAGGGTAGCATTGGATGTTTTTAAACTTAAAACAAGCTTTCTCAAGCCTTTAAAATTCTCTTCAAGTTTTGAATGTTTTTCTTTATAAAATTTCATTTTTGAAAAATATTTTTCATATTTCAAAACCTTAGTCTCTAAAAACTCATCATTATCTACATTATCATCACTAAAATTATTTAAATCATCAGAAGAATGAGAAGTAGAGCATACCTCATTTGGAAAGTCTTCCAAGGCCATGCAACATAGATTTGCAACATCTTCCTCTTCTTCATCATTAAAAGAGTCCTCATCCCATGTAGCCTTGAAACTCTTCTTTTTCTCCTTACCTCACTTCTTCTTCTTTTTGAGTTTGGGACATTTCGGTTTAATGTGGCCTTACTTTTCACACTCATAGCAAGTTATCTTACTTTTCTTATCTTTGTTGGAGTTGGCATTTGAGGTAGAGTTGGAAGGAGTCTTCCTAAAGGATCTTTTATTTTTACTCTTGATGATCTCCTTCACTTTTCTAGAAAGTATGGCCAATTCATCATCTTCTTCATCACTCTCATCCAAGTCACTTTGACTCTCATCATCATGTTGATCTTTGGTGGAACATTTGAGAGCTATTGCCTTCTTCTTTTCAACTTTGACTTCTTCTTTCTCCAATGTCATCTCATGAGTGAGAAGCTTCCTAATGAGAACATCTGTTGGAAGTCTTTCAAGATCATGAGCTTCTTCAATTGATGAAACTTTGGATTCAAAGTTCTTCTTTATAAGAGCTCTAAGAATTTTATTGTTGATATCTTTCAAATAGTAATTTTTACCAAACTTCTTCAAGCTTGTGACTATGCCAAGGAATCGATTAGTCATATCGGTCACATTTTCATTAGGCTTGATCTTGAAGAGTTCATATTTATGAACAAGCATTTGAATCTTCTTTGATTTGACTTGCTTGGAGCCTTCATGGTAGTTATTCAATGTATTCCAAATGCTATAAGCACTTGTACATTGTTGAACCCTTCCACACTATTATCTAGATAGAGCACTAAGAAGAATTGACATAGCTCTTTTGTTCTTTCCATTTGCTCTTCTATGAGTTTCAACCCATTCTTTTTTTGGAATCATCTCTTCTACACCATCAACCACCTTTGATGGAGGTTTTCACTCTTTAAGCACATTATCCCATAGATCTACAAGATCACTATCAAGGTAGACCTCCATTCTATGCTTCCAATACGCATAGTCGGTGCCATCAAAGTGTGGCTTGAGATGATTGATCCCTTCGTTGTCCATTTAAATCTTTTCTCAGGCTTTGAAACTTGTAGAAATGAGACCTTTGCTCTGATACCACTTGTTGCCTAATAAGCACCAAGAAGGGGGGTTGAATTGGTGGGTAATTAAAAAATTAATTGAATAAGGAAGAAGGAAAAGAATGAACACAAAGATTTATAATGGTTCGGATTATAACCAATCCTACATCCACTCCCCAATCACCAATTGAGTATTTCACTATCAATGGAGTTTTAACAAGTTAACTCCCAACTTAGTGTTTAAGCTCACACCAAATTTTACAAGTATTTTCAATAGGCTTACACTAAAGTCTCACAAGTGTTTTCACTAAGATCAACACTCAAACCCAACAAGATTTTTTCACTTAGGCTCACTCCTCAACCTAGATTGTACCCTTAGAGCAATGAATGCTCTTACAACAAACACACAAGGTGTTGAATGAGAAATTAAAAGCTTGAGAAATAAAATTGTAAGAGTTTGGTTGTTAGAGAAGTAGGTAGTGTACATTGAAGTCCTTTGGAGGGCGTACTTATAATTTCCCACTACCAAAGAGCTGTTACAATTAGGCTCAAACTAAATCTTGCTTCAACAGCTAGAAAATCTACATTAAATGTTCTGTCGAACAAGAATCGCAGTCGCTATGCCTATATGGCGGTCGCTATGACTCTTTTGCTGATGCTACATAGATATTGCGGTCGTTATATTCATATGTGTCCAATGACTAGTGACACATGTTAGATTTTCATTCACTGATGATGTTACCATTGGAACTCTTCTTAGCTTTATGAATGTTGCGGTCGTAATAAGGCAGTCATGGGAGCGATCAAGCTTTGGCGCTCGGAGTTGCAGCCGCGACACTGACCGCTAACCTCTCTGGATAAAATTTGCAATTTAGGCTTTGAACTATATTGCGATCACGACATTTAAGTTGCGGTCCAGACAAGGTTATTGTGGGTGCTATCTTCCTATTGCGGGCGCGAATTAAGAGTCCAGCAGAACACTTAGAGATTTTTCTAAATTCTTGAATCCCAAGCTTTTTTTAAGGCATTTTAACTGTCAAAATACACTTAGATGAAACATTATAACTATTCAATTTGATTGTCAATATCAAAATAGAGATTGACTAAATTGAAAATCCAATTTAGGTCAACATTAGTGTTGGTGTTGGTAGGATTTGTGGGCTCATGGCTACCGTTAGTGGTTGCAGGGTTTTCTAGGTTGGTGGTTACAATATTACGATTTCAAATTAGGGCTTTTTACTTAAATAAGTAAAAATAAAAAAAAAAATTCTCCATATAGGCTAATTTGGAAAATATTTTTCCAATTATGCATTTTTTTTTTTACAGGTGGCGTGAGTCAAATGATCAACAGTTTAAGGTTGATAGTGTGACTGTCAACCATACTATTGTACAATAATATGGTATAATATGATTGACAGTTAGACTGTGAACTATACTAAATAATAATAAAAAAAAATTCATGTTATCAATGGTGGACAGTTAAACTGTTGACCATTGATAATAAACAAATCGATCAATGGTCCTGTGTGGACCATTAATAATATTTAATACATCAATTTTAATACATTTTAATAATGATTTTTCTTAGGGGAAAGTACAGTAAAATATCATGTGGTTTCACACTTATTTTAAATGGAGGCAGCTGTGATTTTTTTCGTGACACTTTAGTACCCTAAGCTTCACGCCGTTAGACACATTAATGTCAAATTACGTAATGCCGTTAAATTTACTGACATGGAAAATAAAAAATATTATTTTTAACATGTGGCGTTATCACGACCCAAACTCTGAGCCGCAACGGTCCTAGGGCATGGGTAGGCTTAAGGCCACCGAAAACTCGTAGAACCCATACATGCTATATCATATCATGCAATAAAACTATAATCATCTCATCTCATTAATACATATTGTATCATATCACATCATCTTATCTTATATCCCAAGATCAAAACCTGAGCACATACACACTTATTATTCTTATCACATACTCATCAATAGTATCATATTATTTATCAATTAGCTTGTACATATTCTTCTCATATAACTCTTAGTCTCATGATCTCATCATGTTACATACTCATATACATACATACTCATAATCTCAT
>CATKHJ010543437.1:0-12995 GCA_949750685.1 Vernicia montana
GGTGGATAATCATGCCTTGAAGATCATCAGTATTGGAACCATCAAGCTGAAGATGTATGATGGTACAATTTGCACTATTCAAAATGTGCGACATGTGGAGGGCTCGCAGAAGAATTTGTTGTCTGAAGGACAATTAGATGATCTTGGGTTAAGATTGAAACCCAGAATGGGATTAAGAAAATAATCTGAGGCGCGCCTGTACTTATGAAATGATAGAATAAGGCTGCAAACATGTATATATTGATGGGAGAGACTGTGCAGGAAGGAGAAGCATCCGTTGCTTCGAGTAGTTTGAATGACAAATCTGCGATGATGTGGCATTACAAACTTAGGCATATGTCTGAGCAAGGAATGAAAATTCTTGCAGAGAAAAATCTACTTTCGAGACTCACAAAGGTTTCCTTACCCTTTTGTAAGCATTGTGTTATAAGCAAGCAGCACAAGATAAAATTCAACAAATCAAATTCTATAAGTAAGAAAGTTCTAGAATCGGTTCACTCTGATGTATGACAAACACCAGTTCCATCCCTGAGAGGAGCAAAGTACTTTATGTCCTTTATAGATGATTATTGCAGGATATGTTAGGTGTATCCTATCAAGAGGAAGGTATATGTGTTTTTAGTTTTCAAAGTATTCAAAGCGTGGATAGAACTTAAATCTAGAGAAAAGATTAAGTGTTTGAGGAAAAATAATTGAGGAGAATATATTAGCAATGAGTTTGCTGAATTTTGTAATCAAGAAGGCATAAAAAGATAGTTCACTACGGCATACACTCCTCAACAAAATGGAGTGACAGAGCGTATGAACAGAATCCTGTTGGAAAGAACAAGAGCCATGTTAGGAGCTGCAGGTCTGGGAAAACATTCTTGGCAGAAACAGTCAACACCGCCTGTTATGTGATTAATTGGTCACTATCAATTGCAATTGAGTTGAAAACACCGATAGGGATGTGGACGAAAAAACTTGTTGATTATTCGAAAGTCCTGTGTACGTGATGTACAACGTCCAAGAAACTACAAAGTTAGATCCAAAATGCAGAAAATGCATATTTTCTAGGTTATGCTGATGGAGTAAAGGGGTATCGCCTATGGGATCCCACTACCCATAAGTTTGTGATCAGTAGGGATGTTATATTTGCAGAAAGGAAACTGCAAGAGAAATGTGATAGTAGCAGTTCGAAAGAAGGTCCAAAAACTACAATAGTACAGGTGGAAAAAGAGTATGATTCAAAAGATTCTTCTGAAGCAACACTGGAAATTGAGGAACGAAAACTAGTTGAGATTGAAACTATAGAAGTTCGATGGTTGACTCGTGAAAGAAAAACACTAGCATGGCAATTTGATTATCTTGTGGAGTAATGTTGCATACTGTTTTCTAACAGAAAATGGTGAACCATCAAATCTTCATGAGGCGATGGATAGTTCAGATGCATTTCAGTGGATTGCAGCAATGCAAGAAGAAATTGAAGCTCTCTATAAGAACAAGACTTGGGAGCTTGTGCTGTTACCATAAGGAAGAAAGCCTATTGGTAATAAATGGATTTTCAAGATCAAACGAAATAGTAATGATCAAGTAGAGCAGTATCATACAAGATTATTGGTAAAAGGGTATGCTCAGAAAGAAGACATTGATTTTAATCAGATATTTTCTCTTATGGTTCAACTTAATATAGTCCGAGTAGTTCTAGCAATGTGTGTTACTCTTGACCTACACTTATAGTAGTTAGATGTGAAAACTGCTTTTCTTCATGGAGATCTTGAATAAAAAATGTATATGCTCCAACCAGAAGGATTTGAAGAACATGGAAAGGAGAACTTGGTTTGCAAGTTGAACAAATCTCTATACAGTCTCAAACAGGCGCCGAGGTGTTGGTGTAAGAGATTTGATTCATTCATCATGAGCCTTGCATACAACAGATTAAATGCAGATCCTTGTGCCTATTTCAAGAGGTTTGGTGATAATGATTTCATCATTTTGCTGTTGTATATTGATGACATGTTGGTAACAGGCCCCAACAAAGATCATATCAAAGATTTAAAGACTCAGTTGGCTAGGGTGTTTGAAATGAAGGACTTGGGACCAGCAAACAAGATTTTAGGGATGCAAATTCACCGAGACAGAAATAATAGAAAGATTTGACTTTGTCAAAAGAATTATTTGAAGAAGATCTTGCGAAGCTTCAACATGCAAGATTGTAAGCCAATTTCTACCCCACTTCCTATTAATTTCAAGTTATCCTCCAAAATGAGTCCTAGAAGTGAAGCAAAGAGGATGGAGATGTCTCGAGTACCGTATGCATCAGTAGTGGGAAGCCTTATGTTCGCTATGATTTGTGCAAGACCAGACATTGCACATGCAGTGGGAGTGGTTAGTCGATACATGGCAAATCCTAGTAGAGAGCATTGGAATACAGTAAAGAGGATCCTAAGATACATTAAGGAGACCTCAGATGTTGCATTGTGTTATGGAGGACCAGAATCTACTGTCAGAGGACATGTTGACTTAGATTATATAGGTGATTTGGACAGAAGCAAATCTACCACAGGTTATATGTTTATTCTTGCTAGTGGAGTAATAAGTTGGGTTTTAAAACTGCAGTCAGTTGTGGCTACGTCAACAATAGAAGCAGAGTATATAGCAGTTACACAAGCTAGTAAAGAAGCGGTCTGGTTGAAAATGATAATGGAAGAACTCGGGCAAAAACAGGAAAAGATTTCTCTGTTTTGTGACAACCAGAGTACCTTGCATCTGGCAAGGAATCTAGATTTTCATTCAAAGACGAAGCACATTCGAGTCCAGTACCACTTCATTTGTGAGAAAGTGGAAAAAGGAACTGTGGATATACAGAAAGTTCATACCAAACACAACCTAGCAGATTTTATGACAAAAGCAGTCAATATTGACAAGTTTGTTTGGTGTCGATCCTCTAGTGGCCTGATAGACACATGAGCAACCTAGAGATGGCAAGAAAGAAAGAATAGTGTGAAAATTGATTGATTCTCAATCAAATCTTCAAGTGGGAGATTGTTGTATAGTCAATAATTTGGGCATTGAATTTTAAAAATATGTAAAATAAGTTGGCATAATTTGTATTTTTGCAAACTGTGGCCAACTATTTGAGAGCCTATATAAAGGTTCCCTCTCATCTTTCATTCAACATCTCAAATTCTCTAAGTATTAGAGAGAGTTTCTAATGAGAGAAAAATATAGAGAGTGTTTTCTTCTATTTCAAGAGAAAGTGTTGTTGTTCTCTCCTTGTGGTATAGAGAGAGGTTATAACTTCTATTATTTTTCATAGTGAAATTCTTCTATCTTTGCCTGTGGTTTTTTACCCTAATTTATTTGGGATTTTCCACATCAAAATTTGGTGTTCTTGTTATTATTCTCAAATTATTAGCTACGTTCTTTCTCTAATCCGGTGTTAATTCCACAACAAATTATTGGAGTTCTCTTTATGTCTATTTAATAGCTATTGTCGGGTATAGTTGTAGAGAATTATTGTGTTATTAAATTACTTATCTTGGTAAATTTTATCTAAAGAGTGTGGTATTTAAGTGCACCATTATAACCCACCACGCTTTCCTGAGAATTTACTTTGGGGTGATTTATTAGTACAATCGTTCTCACTCTATTCACTTGTACAATAATTTCAAAGTGAATTTGTTATTATTAGTGGAAGTAACTCGAATTCTACAACAAAGATCATATGTGCTCTGTTTTAACAAGAAAAACAGAGACAAGATTTTGAACTCTTGCTTGCCATATGTATTAGCAAAAGTAAAGGCAATTAGAGAAGAAACAAAAGTTCTAAAACTTCATACAATTGGGTGTTATAATTCATGGGTTTGTGGTAAACTTGATTTTCCTCACCCAATGACATTTGAGACACTTGCAATGGATTCAAAGGTTAAAAAAGATTTGATGGATGATTTAAATGAGTTTGTGAATGGGAAAGAGTTTTACAAAAGAATTGGGAAAGCTTGGAAACGTGGGTATTTGTTGTAAGGTCCTCCTAGCACATGAAAATCTAGCCTGATTGCTGCTATGTTTAATTACCTTCATTATGATATTTATGACTTGGATTTAACTCAGATTTACTCCAACCATCATCTTAAAATGTTATTGACTAGTATGTCTAATCAATCTATTCTTGTTATTGAGGATGTTGATTGTTCTGCCAAATTGCACAATCGAGATGTAGGAGATCATGTTTCATATGATTATGAGACTAAGTTTATTAAAATTTTCTTTTAGCAATGAGTACTAAAGTTATCTCTAAAATTTCTCTAAAAAAAAATCTTCACTAAAATTATAAAGTCTCGAGTTTGAACATTGACAATGTTAAATTTACCAAAAAATATATATCTATATATATATATATATGGGAACATTGACAAAGTTAAATTAATAAGGAAGATAGAATTAGCATCAAGAGTAGTGAAAAGAACAAGGGAAATACTAAAAAGAAGAAGAAAAGAAAATGATAAAAGAGAAGGAATTGTAGATTTTATTGGAAATGTTTAAAAAAAAAAAGGAAGTCAAATATTGTGAGCCAAGGTGGAACCCACTATTTGACAAAAGAAAAGAAAGAGAGAAAAAAAGGGGAAGGGGGAGTGTTGTTTATAAATCCCACATCGGTGGGATTTGCAAATGGAGGGGTTCTCCTCACTTATATCAGGAACCCCTCACTCCTTAGTTCAATACACTAAAAACTACAAGTGTATTGTGAGTTTTTAAAGAGGAATAAACCCTTTTTGTTTTGGATATATTTGGATTTTTTTGGGTGTGAGGAAAAATATCTTGTGAATTTATGTGATTGTAAAAATTTTTCACATAGTGAATTTTTTTCTGGTTGTCTTTTGACAACAACCGTGATTTTTCTTCATATTAGAAGTTTTCCACGTAAATTCTTGTGTTGTTATTCTCCTTTAATTTATTTGTTATTTTCGCTTAAAGAAATCCTAAAAAAAGGAATTGGATTTTTAGGTCCAAATTCTCAACAATTAGTATCAGAGCTCTTGGTTGTACTTCTTTCTTGAATTTCTTAGTATGCTTTGTGGTTGCAGTTTTGCCTGATCTTCCATATCAGAAAAGATTTTATTGGGATTATTGTGATTTTGAGTGGCATATTGTGCAATTAAATGTAGGTTTAAGAAAATTATGGCATAAAGGCTATAATTGCCTAAGGAGATTGGTATTTAAGTGGGACCATTTGTGACCCCACCAATTTCCTGGGAACTTTCTTAATGCATTTTGAAAGCATAATTATTCATTCATTATTCACGGGTAGGATTACTGTTGCAGAAAGTATTGTTCACGTATACGGGTTACTATTCAAGTATACGAGTACTATTTATTTTGAAGAGTAGAAATGTCAAGCATCAGAGTTAATATTGAGAAGTTTGATGAGAGAATTAATTTTGGCTTGTAACAAGTACAAGTCAAGAATGTGTTAATCCAATCTGGATTACATAAGGCTTTGAAGGGGAGACCGACCCCTGTGTCTAGTGAAAAAGACTTAGATAAATCCGTTGAAAGTAGTGACTTGAGAAAATCCAAAATGACTGACGAAGAATGGGAAGAGTTAGACATGAAAGCTGCAAGTCAAATACATCTCTGTCTAGCCAAAATTTTATTGCCAATGTAATCAGATTGTCTACTACAAAAGAACTATGGGATAAGCTGATGGAGTTGTACCAGACCAAAAATCTTTCAAATAGGTTGTATTTGAAAGAGCAGTTTCATAAATTACAGATGAAAGAAGGTACAAAAATTTCAGACCATCTGAGTATTCTGAATGGGATTGTTTCTGAGTTGGAATCTATTGGAGTGAAAATTGATGATGAAGATAAAGTTTTGCGACTCATCTGGTCTCTTCCACCTTCCTACAAATACATGCAACCCATTTTGATGTATGGGAAGGATAATGTGAATTTCTCAGAAGTTGCTAGCAAGTTAATTTCTGAAGAAAGAAGGCTGAATGATGAAGGTAACAATTCTGCTGAAAATTCAGCACTGGTAGTGAACGGTGATTAGAAGAAGAACTCCATGAAGAAACATGTTACATGTTGGGGATGTGGGCAATCTGGGCACATGAAGAAAAATTGCCAAAATGGTGGAGTTGGTTTGGCTAGTAACTCCAAGTTTAAAGGCGCCGCCAATAATATCTTCCATGATATGGGAGATGATAAGATCTCTCTATAAGGAGCTGTATATATCATCATAGCATGTTGCTACCTACTAAGTTGCCATGAAAAAGGATGTGATTGGTAACGGGTCCATAGCTTTGCACATGGGCATTGGATGATGGTTATGCAAGGTGTGTAGTGGAATTGTTGTCGATAACCAATGAGTTTCTTGGAAAGTCAGCATGGAAGTTGCATCTTAATTTATTAGCAGGTTTCTTCCATATGAGTCGAGATAAAATTCTTAGAATCATTGAATTAATTCTAAGTGGGTATGCTTTTATGGTGGAGAATGATAAGTTCTTGTAATTTAGAATTATGACTATCGGTGTTAGACAATGTTGTGGTAGCTGTATGTTTTTTTTTTTTTAATCATGGTGGAGATTATTAGAAATGTTTAAAAAAAAAAAAAAAAAAAGGGAAGTCAAATATTGTGAGCTAAGGTAGAGCCCACTATTTGACAAAAGAAGAAAAAGAGAGAAAAAAAGGAGAAGGGAGAGTGTTGTTTACAAATCCCACATCGGTGGGATTTGCAAATGGAGAGGTTCTCCTCACTTATATAAGCAAATGGAGAGGTTCTCCTCACTTATATAAGGAACCTCTCACTCCTTAGTTTAATACACCAAAAACTACAAGTATATTGTGAGTTTTTAAAAAGGAAAAAACCCTCTTTGTTTTGGATATTTTTGGGTGTGAGGAAAAATATCTTGTGAGTTTATATGGTTGTAAAAATTTTCCACATAGTGTATATTTTTCTGGTTATCTTTTGACAACGGCTGTGATTTTTCTTCATATTAGGAGTTTTTCAGGCAAATTCTTGTATTGTTAATCTCTTTTAATTTCTTTGTTATTTCTACTTAAAGAAATCCTGAAAAAGGAAATTGGATTTTTAGGTCCAAATTCTCAATAGATTTTTATTATAATCTCATTCTATATAACATATATATCTATATATAATTAATATTTAATAGATTAAAAGTATTATCCTTATATATATATATATATATATATATATATATGAATTCATCTCGAATACGAATTGTAAAATCACATCCTTGGAAAAAAAAAAAAAATACATATAATAGTCGGAGCTTAATCAAGATATTGATAAGAGTGGCTCAATGGGTAAGGCGACTAAGGCCCTTAGGCTCCATTATAAAGGCCCCCTATATATATATATATATATGGAATTTTTACAAAAATACCTACAAAAGACTTCAATATTACATTTTTACTCTTTGACCAAATTTTTTATAAAAATACGTTCTTTGACATTTATGAAAATTAATGTAAACTTATTTTTATGAAATGGAAGGAGTATAAAAATTAGGAAAAAGTACAAAAAATTATCTAGTAGTTTGATTTTTTCTTGAAAGGGATTTATGATTTTCTTTTTGTGACATTTAGGTACCCTGTAACTAGGGATGTTCATGATTCGGTTTGGTCGGTTTAGAATAAATGTTTATAACCAAACTAATAAAGTCGATTTTTAAATACTTCAACTCTTAACCAAATTAAGTAATACTAAAAAATATCCAAACCAAAACTATTTGAATTCAGTTTGAATAGTCGGTTTGACAAAAGTAAAAAATAAATAAAATAAAAAATTGAAGAAATTATAAAAATTTAACAAATATTAAAATAAAATTATATTACTAGATAACAATCAACCTTATCAATACTATAAAATAAAAAAAATAAATTTCAGGTTGTGTACTTGAAATTTTATAGCATAATAATAATAAATTAGAATGAAATATTCCCAAGAAGTTAGTAGGGATCAAAATAATAACATAAAAATTCTCTAAAATATAGAAATTCAATAGATATCTTTAGCTTCTAAAAAATTTAAAGAATAATTTGCATATTAGTAAAGTACATATTTAAAAATATATATAGTTTTATTATATTATTAGTTCGATTAGGTTTAATTAGATTCTCATTTTTTTTTAAACCAAAACCAAACCAAAAATTCAGTTTATAAAAATTTTAAAACCATAACCAATCATGAAACAACTAAAACCATGTTTTTTTGTTTGGATTGAATTGGATCAATTCGATTTGGTCAGTTTGATTAATTTTTGTGCAGCCCTACCTGTAACTTGTTCTATTAAACACTATAATTACCAACTTTTTTGTACTGTTAATATTTGGTCATTTGACAAAATATTTTTCTTTGGCATTGAATTCCACCATGCACTGTAGGATTCACTTTTAAAAATTAAAATTTTATTTTATTTAATTTTAAAATTTTAAAAATATTTTTTAAGTGAAAAAAGGAAAATAAAAAATAAAAAAATTTTATAAATCTCAAATTTCATTCATACCAATTTTTTATACGTCTTAGGAAGTCAAACAAATACATAAATCTTATAAAATTTTTAATTTAATAGTCATATGCTACTATTATTGTTTATTATCAAAGCTAAAATACTCATGAGTAATTGTGAAATACAGCTATTAAATTAGAAACTTTGTGAGATTTATAAATTTGTTTGATTTGTTAAGATGTGAAAAAAAAAATTAGTATGAATGAAATTTAAATTTTTCTTTTAAATTGTTTTTAAAAAGTTTTATAATTAATTAAAATTAAATTTTAATTTAAAAGTGGGTTATAAAGTGTGTAGTGGAATTCGATATAAGAGGAAAATATTTTCTTATTTTATATTGTATGTCAAATAACTAAATATAAACAGTATTGATAAATTTGGTATTTAAGTATCTAATAGAACAAATATTTAAGTGTAGGAAAAAAAAATCTCAAGCTCCTTTTAAGTAATTTTACTTTTGTATTGTCTCCTTAAAATTATTGTAATAAAAGTCCTTAATAAATATAAAAAAAGTTTATGTCAGTTTTTTATATTAGAATAACTATTATATTATTTTTTTTTTATTGTCGCTTTTAAAAAATAAGAACACACCTATTCGTTTTTTCCCTGAGTATGTGAAAGTGAAACGTGATTAACTCTAATGTATAGTTCTACTCCAAATGATCTATTTTTTTTAAAAATTTATTTTTAAGTATTGAAAAGGGAATTCAAATTTAAATCTATTTGCATGTCAATAGATACATCTATATTGAACTTAGATTATATGTGTGGGCTAAGTTTTATATATATTAAGTACATATACCAATTCAATAAAATAAAAATACATGAAGTAAAAAAAAATATCGGTATTTTTTCACTGGATAAAAAATAGATAAAAAAAATCATATTAATTAAAATATCTCATCATTTATTGGTTTAATATATGAAATAAATTTATACTAAATAGTGTAAGTAAGAATTTTTCTACACGTGTTTGTTTATATATATATTTTTTTCTAATTTCGAATCTTTCCAAATTAGTACTTCTCCATTAGTCCTCTCAACTTATGGACATAAAAATTAAAAATTTTAATTTTTTTCCTCAAAACCCAAAAGGATTAGGATTTTATTATTCATTATTAAATTCAATCTTGCATAGGATTCAACTCCCATTATCAATCCTTCTCCTTGGTTCTTTATTTCCGCCTCATAAAAAATTTATAAATCATGAAAAATTGTATGCTAATTTCCACCCACCACCATGCCCCCATTGTTTTTCCTTGTTCTACATCTAAAACCATAAAGACATGTAATAACAAACAAGTCTCATCCCTACTCTTTTTCCCTTCTAAACATACCCTACCATTGATTGCAAGTTTTCAAAAACCACCACCACCACCTTATTGTCTCTCTAGTTTGGCTTCTTCCCTTTTAACCTCACAATTTGTTAAAACCATAGTCAATGAAATCTTCTTTTCTGAGCTAAAAAAATTCTCACTATCTGCCCTTCAAAATCTTTCCCACCAAATCCCCAATCAACTCACCATTGTTGTAGAAGAAGAATCTTCAAATGGGTATTCAAGAAACCAAATCTTTGATGCTCTGCAACTCTATTTGAGCTCCAAGATTTCCTCCTCGAATCGAAAAATCAGAGTATGCAAAGAAAAAGAAAATAAAAGATTAGAAATTTCTGTTGATAAAGATGAAATTATATTTGATTCTTATCAAGGCATAGAAATTAAGTTGAGATTATTTATTAAATCATCAGAATCCAAGAACATAAACAATAAAGATTCACCCATAAGATCATATGTGCTCTGTTTTAACAAGAAAAACAGAGACAAGATTTTGAACTCTTACTTGCCATATGTATTAGCAAAAGCAAAGGCAATTAGAGAAGAAACAAAAGTTCTAAAACTTCATACAATTGGGTTTTATAATTCATGGGTTTGTGGTAAACTTGATTTTCCTCATCCAATGACATTTGAGACACTTGCAATGGATTCAAAGGTTAAAAAAGATTTGATGGATGATTTAAATGAGTTTGTGAATGGGAAAGAGTTTTACAAAAGAATTGGGAAAGCCTGGAAACGTGGGTATTTGTTGTATGGTCCTCCTGGCACAGGAAAATCTAGCCTGGTTGCTGCTATGGCTAATTACCTTCATTATGATATTTATGACTTGGATTTAACTCAGATTTACTCCAATAATCATCTTAAAATGTTATTGACTAGTATGTCTAACCGATCTATTCTTGTTATTGAGGATATTGATTGTTCTGCCAAATTGCACAATCGAGATGCAGGAGATCATGTTTCATATGATGATGAAACTAAGGTAATTAAAATTTTCTGTTAGCAATGAGTACTAAAGTAGTCTCTAAAATTTCTTTCAAAAAAAAATCTTCATTAAAATCATAAAGTCCCGAGTTTGAACATTTACAAAGTTAAATTTATCAAAAAAAAATATTTATTTATTTATTTTTTCACAGAATTTTTTTTTTTTTTTTTTTTAGTATTAGGATAGAGAATTGAAACACGGATTTATGCCATATATATTTGTCATTAGGTTAAGGATTTTTAATATCATAGTTTGAAATCTCATATGACCTCTTATACTAAAGCTAACATTCTATTACTAAATTACTATCTGTACAAAATAAGTATATCTCCACCTCCAAAATGGATGTGTCTAAATGAGTTGAAATAACTCTCTAACTGCTTGTTTGGTACACTTTAAAATCGAAATCTAAGTTAATAGGATTCTAAAACATTAAATATTTATTTTCAAATTTATTTTTTAAATAATTAAATAGAATTTATTGCTTAGATTAATAATTATACTTAAAAATATATATTATATCAAGAAAAATTGGAATTATTGAAATGTAAAAATAAATAGAAAAAACTTTAAATTATTTATGTACCAAAATAAAAAAAAAATGGAATCTTATTCTTAAAATAGTATTCTATTTACAATTTTAGGATGTACCAAACATATTCTACTAATCATAAGAATTACGAATTCGTAAATCAAACAAACTATAAAAGTTGTTAATCTTGGAGTTCTTAAAGACAATTTTATCTTTTTTTTTTATTAATTAGATTTCGATGAGATTTTAGAATGATTTTTTTTTAATTGCTAGTTTTGGAGAAATTTTTAACTTGCCTTGCAAGTTCAATTGTAGAATAGACTAAATAATATAATAGCATATATCAAGATAATTTGTAGTTAATACTTATGGTTAAAGATGAAATTTACCATGACTAATTAATGAAAATTTAATTTACTTAATTGATGAAATTATATTAACTTAGTTCATATTTACAAATTAAACTAAGTTTACTTGAGAATTTTCATGCAAATCATCGTAGAATTGATATAAATTCTACAATGTTTATTACAATTAATTAATCCATTAGTAAATATTAAAGTTAGGTTAATTGATAAGTGAGTTTATTTCATTCCTTATTATCTAGAATTTCAATTTCGATACTAAATTATAATTTAAGTACTGATTTACTTTTCTATGACTTTCTTAACATAGTATGCTTGTTAGAAACCGCATTGTCTTAAATTATAACATTTCAATTTATATATGTGTTTCTCACATTCAATTAGAGAAAAATTCAAACTGATTTGATTAATTTAGATTTTTTTTTTATTGATTTAATGAACAGATGACTCTATCAGGACTCCTTAACTTTGTTGATGGGCTATGGTCATGTTGTATTGAAGAAAATATAATTATATTCACAACCAACAACAAAAATAAGCTTGATCCTGCTTTGCTAAGGCCAGGTCGAATGGATATGCACATTCACTTGTCATATTGTAACGCTTCTTCTTTTGAACAATTAGCCTTCAACTATCTTCAGATTCACCATCACATACTCTTTGAACCCATTAAAGAACTCATTGAGAAGATCAAAGTTACTGCTGCAGAAGTTGCTGGAGAGTTGATGAAGAGTGGTGATCCTGAACTTTCCCTCCAAGGTCTTGTTCAGTTCCTTCACAATAAGGAAGATAGAATTAGCATCAAGTGTAGTGAAAAGAACAAGGGAAAGACTGAAAAGCAGAAGAAAAGAAGATGATAAAAGAGAAGGAATTGTAGATTTTTGTTATAATCTCATTCTGTATGACATATATATCTATATATAATTAATAGATCAAAATTCTTATCTTTTATGTATATATATATATATATATATATATATGAATTCAGCTCAAGTCCGAATTGTAAAATCACATCCTTGGAAAAAAAACATATATATATATATAATGGTTGGAGCTTGAACAAGATATTGGATTGAACTTTTCTTGAAATGGATTTGGGCTTACAAGATATACAAATAACATTAGAGGAAATTACCCCTCATACTCTTTTTTTATTTTTAATTATATTTTTACCCTCATTTTTCTTTTCTTAAAATTTGACGCTTCGACTTTTATTTTTTTGCGCTTTGTAACTTTATGTTTTACAAATATACGCCTTTTTACT